>JAVTVY010038535.1:0-16242 GCA_036873755.1 Hanleya hanleyi | reverse complement strand
GTATTTACTAGGTACTCTTATGTCCTCAGTTGATCAATCAGTGATAGATGCTATAGCAAAATATGTCTATACCTGTTCTGCAAGGTTACAGTAGATGAAACCTAAATTACACTATGTATGTTAAATGCAAAAAAGCGTAGTCTCCCCTGCCACAGTTAACAGGCGACAACAGATCGGGGCCTAATCAACAACACCTGTATCTGAATCTGAATTGATCGTATTGTTTTTATGTATTGCTTGTACTTTTTATATGTCCTGTATGTATTGTTTTTATGTATTGCTTGTACTTTTTATATGTCCTGTATGTATTGTTTTTATGTATTGCTTGTACTTTTTATATGTCCCGTGTGTATTGTTTTTGTGTATTGCTTGTACTTTTTATATGTCCTGTATGTATTGTTTTTATGTATTGCTTGTACTTTTTATATGTCCTGTATATATTGTTTTTATGGGGTGCCTTTAGCCTTCGGGCAGAAATGAACAATAAACCATCTTATCTTATCCTATCTATCTTATCTTATATTTTATGGAGTTTTTCAGAAAAGTTGAAGAAGGATTAAGGATGATTGCACGTCTTTCCTTTTCAATTTCAATAGCTCACAAGTCTCCTGAAATAATGACACGAGTGTGCCCATTTAGAAAATATATACTTTTACAAGGTTTTTTACATCTATTTATGGCCGAAGATCCGAACCCATGCCTGTTTTTAGCCGCACATCATTTAGGTGTGGAATGCACCCCTAGGGTTTGTAAAGCTTCCAGAGCTTTCATTTCCGATATCGGAAATTCGGTGACAATTTCCGATATGGGAAATTCTATTTCCGATATCGGAAATTGAATTCCCGATATGGGAAATTCTATTTCCGATATCGAAAATTGTCACTGAATTTCCGATATCGGGAATTGAATTTCCGATATCGGGAATTGAATTCCCGATATCGGAAATTCGGAATAAAAAGCACTTTGGCTTGCCATATATATAAGGTATATAGCGAATCACAGGCAATAGATAAATTTATAAAACATATGACTTCGGTAGATATGATATAGCAAGATATGCCAGAAGCAAGGTAAGACTTAATGCTAAAGCAGCGAAAATATTGACATAAAACTCACTTGCTGAAGAGAGGTTTACAAGTCTATAGAGCGTTCAGTCTAGGGTATTATATTCACGATTGGTTTATATGGCCAGGAAGTTTTTCGCCCAATGCCAATAGTCCAGTCAAATTGAGGTTTGACCCATCATAAATTGCAACAGAATTGTTTTGGCTGCAGTGCATTTCCGAAAGGCCTCTAGAATAACATACTAAAGTCTACAAACAGATATGCATAGGAAATATCTTAAATTTCAAGTTGAACTTTGAAGCATTTTTCGCGAAATTTCAGTGTTTACCTGTCTCTTGGTCCTATCAGAAAATCTTGTATTTGGTACTAAGCGTGATATGGGTCATTACTTACACTCATTCCATTCGTTATCATACCAAGGTTATACTCAGCCCTTGTACGAAAATATTTATGGAGAAATTCAAAATGGCGGATGTATAGGGTTATTCTAAATCTGAACTTTTTACCATTTTCATGACAGTACAAGCAATCTATCTGGATTTGTTTTCGCTGGACCCAAAACAAATTGCAACAGATTTTTTTTTCACTGATATGCATTTCTAATAGGTCCCCAGAACAACATACTAAAAGTCTACCAAAATCTATTTGACGGAGATACGACTTTTTTTTAAAACAATCAGTGATACCAATGATACGCCCTTTTATAATACATTATTGGCCATTATGCCTCATATAAGTAAAGTAGAATATTGTTTTTTTTCCGTGAAAAAGGACAGTTTATCATCCAGAAATCCAATTAATACATGATCCAGGGTACAATATGCCATGGTGGTGAAAACATTTGTGTTCCCGGTGGATTTGCTCATAAGCGTAGATAGCAAACTGATAGTTCAGCACCAGGCTATATGAATTGTACATGGTAATATTCAGTCAGTTAACATTTTTGCCATTAGCATAATCATCTGAAAGAGGAACTCTCTCCCAAAATTAATGAAATGACAAGCTGTGATATACTTTCCTTAAACCGATAATTGCCCCAGACAATATTTCCACCACCCACTCATGAAGATATCTCTCTATTATCACAACATGTGACTTGTTGAAAAATACAGCTCTGTAAACCATTAATGATTGCGTGTCAGATATATGTTTTGACGAAAGAAGAATAATTATGCAGATCTTAAGATATCATCTAATTTTCAAACAAATAGTAATCTAAAGTATAGGCGAGCTTGACGTTCTACCATGCCATTTATCTTGTCTCATTTTACATTTTCAACAATATAGGCCATGCTCCTACAGATGCATCTTCTTCAGCTGCAATCTTTCTTGTAGTTGCTCCGGATAACCTCAAAGTGTGCCAATGGAACTGGTAACAGTTCAGTTTTCACAGAGAGAAGCTGTCCACCCTCATTCTTGTGGCTGCAATGGAAGATCTTCCCCTTTCAACTCTAAACACGCGGACCTTGAGACTTAGCTGATGCTGATGTTGGTGAAAGGTTTTGTACTTGCACATACACATGTATATGCTTCATTTTTGTCACAGAAACGCTTGCATCTCAACGAGCCAATTGCTTCGTCAGGGTTACCATTGTGTAAACACACAAGCATCTGCAATAGGTAACATCCATCGGGACATCCAGTGGCCTGGTTGAACACTTCAGCTTGTTGGCGAAATAGCTCATTGAGCGTTGTTTTCTTATATACGGCCACACATTTGCCAATGCCACATGGTCAGTATACTGTGTCACAGCCCTGAATGCATTCCCAGCACTTTGTCTTCTTGACATTCTAAACTATCCGTTTCCTTGCATTCTCTTTTGACTCTGGCTGAAAATAGATGGCATTGTCATCCGTGTCTGCATGAAAACAGAGCAGAACTAACAGGTCAATATCATCACCATCCAAAGTGTTGATACTTTCAACTGCTTTACAATAAAAACATCTGCATATGAAACATCCGGCCCTTTCCAACTGGTAACCCTTATACTATGTCACTAGCGGGGCCGGGGAGTTTGAAATGTCAAGAAGACGAAGGCTGTGCTGGGAATGCAAGTCTGTACAAATATGTTGCTTGTGCATGCCATTCTGGGCTGTGACACAGTATTCAGGTGCTGCCTTGAAGAAGAGAACTATCACTGAGCTATTTCGCCAACAACCTGAAGTGTTCATCCAGGTCGTGAGAGTCCCTACGAATGTCATTTATTGCAGCAGCATAGGAAACGCGTATGTATTTATACAATAGTAACCCAGACGAAGGAATTGACTTGAGGGGAAGACCATCCATTGCAGCCACAAAAATGGGGGTGGACAATTCAATCGACTTTTCCCTGCGAAAACTGATCTGCCACCAGCTTCATTGCGTTACTTGAGGTTATCAGGTGGAACTATAAGGATCATGGCCTGGATTGTACAAGTGTGTGTGGAGAATGCAAAGGACTGAGCTGTGCAAACTCATCAAACCCAGACTTTTGAAAATGACATTGGCGAAGACTGTTATTGGGGTTGATAGTGCTGTGAAATATTCCTCAACTTATGACAGTGTTCATGAGGAATAACAATAAAAAACATCAACTATATGTATGAGAAGTCACTTCCCGTAATAAGATGTTACCATGAACCAGAATGTAGAATATAACATGATAAGTTATGCCGTCAAGTTTGCCTATAATTCAAAGTATTATTTGTTTGATAATTAAATGATATATTAGGATCTACATAATTATTCTTCTTTCATCAACAACATTTGTCTCACAAACAATTGTGATGGATCATAAATGATTGGCAGATTGTCGTTATATAGCTGAACTATTGCTGAACGCCACGTTGAATCTAATTTCTCTCTCTCTCCTGATTGGCAAGGCTGCATTTTTTTCAACAAGGTACAAACACTATTGAATGTCAGACCTGACACTTGCTACGTGCTTGTGATAATAGAGTTATATCTTTATATGTTGATGCAACTATTGTCTGTGATTGTCATAGGTTGAAAGAAAATATATCACAGCTTGTCAGTTCCCTTTCGGATAACAATGCTAATGGCAATAACGTCAACTGGCAGGATATTACCATGTATGATTATATACCTGGAGCTGAACTATCGTTTTGCTATCTACTTTAATGAGCAAATCCATTGGGAATACGAATGTTTTCACCACCATGGAATAATGTATCCTAGATCATCAATATTTTGGTAGACTTTTAGTATGTTGTTCTGGGGAACTATTAGAAATGAATATCAGCGGAAAAAATTCTGTTGCAATTTGTTATGGGTCAAACCGCAGTTTGCCGGGACATTCAGTTTTGCTATAGTTTTGGGGATTGACCTGGTTCAAAATAACAGTTGAATGGTCAGATAGTTCTATACTATTTAACTAATCCATGTCTTCCAACATATGATGATCTATTAAAACTATAATCAGAAATTGAATGGCTCATGTACATTGCCTGTAAGTGTATTGTAATTACAGTTGATAAACTTTCAAATCGAACATTTTCAGTCAGATGCCACGTCCGCCATTTTGAATTCAACCAAATAGCAATAGTCGTTATACATTGTGAAAAGGCTGAAAATATGCATACTACGATCAGCTACGTGTCCTGAGAGATTGGAGTCCAAGTCTCTCCCCGTTTGGTGGTCACGGAAAACCAGGATAGGAAAAAAGGTTGAATTCCTAAAATTCAAATCGACGAAAAAGTGGTATATGTTCAAGTTGAATTTTAATATATTTCCCATGAATATTGGATTGTAGACTTTAGTATGTTATTCTGGGAACTTTTCTGAAATGCATAGCAGTGAAATAAATTCTGTTGCAATTTGTGGTGGGGTGACCCCAAAAATGCGCTAGATTTACTGGACTACAATGCTCGGAAATATACGCGTCATTATGGGCCGCACTATACAGCTATACGTGGCAAAAAACAAAACAATACAATACAATATGTTTATTGCACGACTCGTAAAATGGTACAAGTATGGCAAACAATATAATTACTATGGTACTATAGCAATGTAGTAATTATTCGTTAGTATGGATTTAACCAACAGTGTGGGTTAGTAGTAATTCTAGAAAAATCCTAGAAAATAACATGGAGTTGCCGGTGTTTTGATGTAGGTATTATACGCTGCGTATAGTGCCGTATGTCGCGCAAAATGGCGCGACGTCGCGCAATGATAATGAGCGAAGCACGTGTGGACCTTCTCGACCACCATAGAGACATTACGACCATCGAAACACATGTTAGTGCAACAGAATGAAGTTCTTATATATATCAAGTGTGCAGTCCGGTAGACACAACCCATCACAACGTTTGAAAGAGAACTGTCACGGTACCTTCTCCTATAAGATCGCATACAGGTATACAAATATTAGAATAGTGTCGTTTTAGCTCAAATTTAAAAAAGTAAATGATACCATTATTCGTTAGAAGATTTTGCCTGAAAACCGAAATGAAATGAAATAACACTTCTCGATATTCATTCTTGAGAAAGAAACTAAAAGGGCTGTACATTTCTCAGGCGCCTGACTGGTGTATATAAAAGTGTTCCAGAATCATTCAAACGTTCGATCTAGTTTAAAGAGAGGGGAATTAGCCGGAACAGTCTTGTATTGGGTTCGATTGTGAGGCGGAAAGAGATAATTCGTTGCACTGAAATGTTTTGCAGGTAAGTGGGGTCATTTCAGTTCTTGTCAGTACGACGGTATTTTCACCAGCATCGTAACATTTCAGTCCTGATTATCGCCCTTAACCATCTAATAGGAAACAGTTGCTACGATATGAACAATGACAGTTTATGAAAATTTGGATGTGATGTAAAGTAGCCTTAGTAGTATTGTGAAGGAGCATACTCGCCAGTGAATACTGTTTGACAACAGGTTAAACTGCCGGCTTTATTGAGAACTGTTGTAAGAAATTAACTATATTGTGTTTTTGTAGTCCGAGCTTCCTATGACCCATCACGCCAGACGACGGCTGAGAGAGAGATTCTCTCAGAAATTATCCGTCGTCTGGCGTGAAGGGTCATACAGTCTCTCAGAAATTATTCGTCGTCTGGCGTGAAGGGTCAGCCAATCTCTCAGAAATTATCCGTCGTCTGGCGTGAAGGGTCATACAATCTCTCAGAAATTATCCGTCGTCTGGCGTGAAGGGTCATACAATCTCTCAGAAATTATCCGTTGTCTGGCGTGAAGGGTCATACAATCTCTCAGAAATTATCCGTCGTCTGGCGTGAAGGGTCATACAATCTCTCAGAAATTATCCGTCGTCTGGCGTGAAGGGTCATACAATCTCTCAGAAATTATCCGTCGTCTGGCGTGAAGGGTCATACAATCTCTCAGAAATTATCCGTCGTCTGGCGTGAAGGGTCATACAATCTCTCAGAAATTATCCGTCGTCTGGCGTGAAGGGTCATACAATCTCTCAGAAATTATTCGTTGTCTGGCGTGAAGGGTCATAGGAAGCTCGAACTAGTCTTTTGTTGTAGAAACTATCACGAAAACAATCCAATCTGATTAAAACCAAGAACCGCTCCCCATCTTTATTTGTCGTTCATCAGGGGCATGTTAGATAAGGAGCGTTGTTTTAAGATATGGTTTTAATCAGATTGACTAACAATGACTTCTGTCCTGTGTCTTGCTGGTGGATACCGTGTGTCTACTGTCTACCTGTGCTCGCACCTGTATTGTTTTCAGTCAGTTTCAGGGGAATGAATTGCTGAACCCTTCGATGACGTGACAAGGTTGTATTCTTTCAGGTCATGGTCCTCAATGTTATCAATGTGAGGCCTCGTTCCACCCACATGTGTGCATGGAAACGCGACAATGCTCGGCAGATCAGGTATTTAACAGTACAAAAATTTCAAGTCTGATATTTGTTGCCCAGTACACGTGTCAATCTCAAGATGAAATCAGTCTTAAAGAGAACGTACACGTTACCATGAACACATTGCTAATCCGAAGTAGCCAATCAGTTTTACTTATTCAGTGTTACCCTGAGACTGAATGCAGCGAATTTTAACCCTGATGAAGTGCTGAAAATTTGCCTCAATTGATCCACTACGGAAGAGATTACTACAAAATTGAACACAGCAAAGCTACCGGTTGTGAAAGGTTCACTGTTCCGCCTCCTATGACCTGTCCTTCTTCATGACCTTTTGTGTAATAAAAGTTGGGGACACCTGCTCCTAGAAGACGGCCCAGAGTAAAGTGTCCCCCATGTATTTTCACGTGTTAGTCTCCCTTATAAAATTTGTTTTTGTCTATTTCGTGTAACAGGAGTGCTTTACCGAGAAATATATTACTTCGGACTCCACGCAAGCGTATCGCCTTGGTTGTATGTCTGAACACGTATGTAACTAAAGTTAATTGAAATTATATGTTTTGGTTAACATGGCTATAGAAAGTGATAGTTTAAGAAATAATGTTTTCATAGGCGTGCTCGCCCTTGCCCTCAAATATAAACTTTCCCAAACTAACTGTGCGTAAAATAACCATTAAGCACGCCTATGAAAAAATTATTTCTATTTTATTGCACTACTCAAATTGATTATCAACAAAATTTATAATGAAAGGTTGAAATAATATGGTAAACTTTCACATCCTTTCTCCCCTTTTTTGAAAAAACTCATCCACTGATATTGGCACGATGCTCCCGTCTCGGTTGGCATTGTGCCAATATCAGTAGACGAGTTTATGTAGTCTCTCAAATGGGGAGTGATACTGTCAGCTGTGTGGAAATTACGTGGATATATGTCTATTTGTGTCGCTTTGTTAATCAATTTCACGATGTAAACAACAGTTAAACTTGAGAAAGAAATTTCATCTTGTAATTTATTTGTTTGTTTTATTCGATTGTTACTTGTATGAAAGCAGACGTCCATTTCCTCATCCAACTTGTGAAATGGAATATCGCAATGAACACCTGCACTTGACGCGTGTGTATTTCATATAACCGTGCTAAAACGTGTAAAAAATGCACTGTTAGCTCGATGTTATTGACACAAGTGTTATAGAATGTGCAATTTAATTGAATATCGGGGTTATCCATGAGTAAATGAATATGTTGGCGCTCTATTCGCCTTGCCTATGTAAGGTAAGATTGCAAAACAAGGCTCATAGATTAGTCACACATTTAGAAAACCGGATATTAACCGATTTTCATACATCCATTAATGGAGCAGTGAAGAGATGACCTATGTCAGGCACCGTTATAGGTTGTTGTGTATCTGCTATTTCTCCACGCATCAAGTTGATACTGCGAGGATAATAATTGTGTCCATACTTCAGCATAACTTTGAAATAAATTATTTCCATATATACAAATTATTTCGTTGGGAACACGTTGGGGCTAAACTCCATACCAAATTGTCATTTCTAGATTTAGCATAACAGGGAGATCTCGTCACTGAGATGTCCCTTCCCCAAAGAGAACGTGCAGTGTTTGTGGAAAATATAACGGCGTTTCTGACAGAAGGTCTTATGACCCCACAGGCCAGGACTACATTCTATTCACAGATATCCTAACGATTACGAAAGATCATAGTTTGGTGGTTCTGTATCTGAGCCACGCTGTTAATGTAGCTGCTCATGGTTCGTGGAGGGCACTGGCATACGTGGTAATGGATTAAGAATCCTCGATGTGGGCATTGTCTTTGTAAATGTTCACCGTTTCTGATGTCGATCTCAATATTTTTAGATTTGTAGGATCTCTGTTCAGCCAGCCAATGACACCGAGTGTTTCAGCTGTTGTAAATCCTTCAAGTGCAACAGAGATATGTGTCTGTCAGGTAAACTCTGTTTAATGTTTATAATTGGTATCTATGTGCTGAGAACTTCGGCTATGTCTAGTTTCTTGGAACAGTCGTACATACCTGTCAACAGAGATGGGACAAGGAAACATTTCTTGGACGCTATTCAGCATTTTCAAGATTTTTTTATGATTAACCAATCGGTTCAGTGAGCCGTATTTATTGCCATGAGCATATTAACTGATTCAAGTATGGCACTGCTTAAATACCCGCTTTATTACTTATCAAATTTAACGTATAAGTCCTGTTTGACGAGTTGAATTCCTGCCATCCGCAAATGTCGGGAAGATGAAAAAGACGTTGAAAAGCCCAAGACTCTCTGATTGGATTGGGTTTTTTTCAAACTATTATTTACTTCCAATTTCATGACATCACTAACAGTGTACCCAAACTTGTCTTTCCGTCCCGGGTATGCAAATAGATTCAAACTGACCCCAAACGGTAGGCTATAAAGTTACAGAGTGTAGAGCTTTTAATTGTTTTATTTTCTTGTAGACATAGCGCAGAAAGTTTGATAGTGGGAAACAAGTGTCTTCCCCCATGGTTACTGTTCAGGGAGGGGTAGCCAACAATGTCAAAATTGCAAACGTCTCTCTCGACGTGAGAGTAAACATTTTTGTCTTTATAGAGTAATAGGTTTAATTATGACGTTTCATAATTAAGCTACATTTCATGCGACAACCCCACTCCTTTTCATATATATACAACTCATCGTTACATCTCGAGCGATACCAGACAAGTGTCGAGATTGTATAAGATGAGGACAGAAATTGAAACAGCAATGGTATGTTGCCATCCGTTAACTGATATTGTCATGTAATGTAGAATGTTTGATTATTACAGTATGAGATAATTTGTTACATTAGAGTATACAACGTGGTCAGTTTTGTTACATGAAAATCAAATTGTATTATCCCTAGGTTCCCACTTTTGCAGCTTGGGCATATCTTCCGACTGTCTCACATATCGGGTAAAACACGAAACCTATACTTTCTTTTTTGAGAACGTCTCTCGAAATATGCTGGGAAAATCGAGACCTGATGATTTACCATGTGTAGTATCGTAATATTGAAAATATATGTATTATGCCATGTTCGTGATCCAAATATGATGAAACGGACGACTTCATGGCGGTCAGTTTTAGACTTTCTGGGTCAGCGATGGCGTAAATATTCCGGAAATACCTGAAAAAGGAAGAGACGGATCGGAACGAATATATAGTATGGCTACAGAAATTATAACCTTGAATACTGGCCTGGAAAGTATATATTACTTCATGCCACTTTATCATATGCAGTTACTCTCATATATTGGTGAAGCTACATGCAAGTAATATATGAAAATGTGTTTTATTGAATATTGCCAGGATTTTGTCCGAAGCCATATTATGGTCCCGTCTGTACCGATGTTTGTGGTCATTGTGCGAATAGTGAACAGTGTGATAGGATCACAGGACAATGTAAGAATGGATGTGCTGAAGGCTATTTGCCCCCGTTTTGCCACTCAATGGCCCCTAAGATCTGTCTCAAACCGTATTACGGCCCATATTGTACTGACGTGTGTGGACATTGTGCCGAAGGAGAGCAATGTGAGAAAATAACGGGAAGATGCCCCAGTGGTTGTGACTATGGTTTTGTGGCGCCTTATTGCAACTCAGGTAAACTATTTATAAATCGTTTGTGACCCTGATGGCTCAGCTCGAATGTTCTTCTCTCAAGTAGAATTATTCATTCCATGATCAAGGTAAAATAAGATTCATTTCCCCGTATGGTTGTACGTATCACGTATGTTAATTAATACTAGTGTAAAACCTTCCTTCGGAGGGTGATTTGCCCTTTTTGACCCTCTCCTTCCATCTGCGGTCTTCCTCGGATAGTATTCCTGTTGCAGAGGTTTGCCTCCTCTATATCAATAATTCCACTCTTGTAAAATAACGCATTCCTTTTTATTCATGGATAGCTAGATCGACTAGAAAAATTGTAAAATTGAAGTAGCCGACTAAGCTACGTTCACAAGGCTCACGCGGATCATGCCAATGGAACTCAGACATCAGTCTTCACAGTTGCTCTTTTATCTGTCTTGTGTTGTTTTATAACTCACATCTTATATACCCATTTCAGTTTGTCCGAAACCTTGGTACGGTCCAGGATGTAGTTATATTTGCGGTAACTGTATTGGAGGGAAATCCTGTGAGCCCCGATATGGAATGTGTAGCAGTGGGTGTGAACCGGGATTTATACCCCCATTTTGTTCGGAAGGTTAGTTCAAAGAAGCTAAATCAATGTTCCTATGGATACGTGGAATACATCAATGGTGAAACAACTGCTGCTCTATACATATAGAATAAAGGATGTTGCGCGGTTTGGTGAGATTTTAGCCTCCATGAGCTGCGGTGTGGAGTGCAAAAGTGAAATATCATGTACTGGGTCTTGCAAAATCGTCACAGAGCATACGCAAGATAATATGCCGTAAGATTTGTTTCGCATATTTCATTTTGGCACTCTCCACTAAAACGCACCACATCCTTTCTAGTTCAGCTTGTATTCCACACAGGGATGTCTCTCCAACAATGGCTGAAAAGACAAGGATTAGTTCAACATATGTGGCATACAATAGTATTTTATCCATACTGACGATATTGACGGTATTTTATCCATATTGACGATATTGACGGTATTTTATCCATATTGACGATATATTTAAGTCCTCCAATGTTTTAGTTTGTTAGTATTAATTTTAGTTGTGGTCTATATGGTGTATTGGTTAGAACGCGCTTTATATGATGGTTTCCTTGCCATGCCCTTTTGTTAAACATGATATCAAGCGTTCATTTTTAACTTACAGATAAACGTAACGAAGGTCTAGGGAGAGGAAAGGACTGTACCGACATAAAAGAAAAGTTCAATGCTACCACAAGCGGGAGTTATCAAATTATCAACGCCGCAGGTGGATTAACGGTGTGGTGTGACATGGTCACAGACGACAAAGAATGGATTGTCTTCCAGAGGTACCTGTAAATTGTATGATTGAGCCACAATCACTCGATAAAGCCTGCTCAAGTACATGGTGTACATAGATTTTGAAAAATCATAAAAAAAATCATAGAAATGAGAATAACTGCAGTTGCGGTTTCAACTTCACAGATGAAAAACATAGATATGACAGATGACAGGTACACAATTATTACTGATGAGTGCTCATTCACCCCCATGGTTCATTCACCCCCATGGGTTCATTCACCCCCATGGGTTAGTTTATAGGGATAGGGAGATCGCGTGCCCTTTCTATACTACTCATCTCGCTTGCGCAGTCGACCAATTCTACTGTAGGGTGCAGGCCTGGCCCATGGAATATCAGGTAGCGAAAACCCCAGGTCTCTCGCCCCACCCTATCCCGCGCCACACCTATAGGGATAGGGAGATCGCGTGCCCTTTATATACTACTGATCGCGCACTACTTTGCACATGCGCAGTCGACCCATTCTACTGTAGGGTGCAAGCCTGGCCCATGGAATCTCAGGTAGTGAAAACCCCAGGTCCCTCGCCCCACCCTATCCCGCGCCACACCTATGCGACCCTCTGTGCAGTGAGTAAAGTGGAGTAGGAGGAGGAAGAGTAGGAGGAGGAATCGGACACGCCACGGATTATACTAGGTAGATATAGAAATGTCAGATATACAAATTACTTCTTTGGAGATAAATTCCTTACCCAATTATCATTTCTATGTCAGGTACAGATTGTATTTGAAGGTGTTTTCTTGAAAGTAAAATGATTCTCGATTCAAAACGAACTATATTGACAGTCGACAAAATACAATTCGTCACCATGAATATTTTCAGCTCAAACGATTACATAGTTTAGGAGATACTCATCGCTCGCCTTTACGAAATCCGATGGAGCTGTTTCGTTTTGCAGGAGGATCAGTGATTCCGTGGACTTTAACAGAACCTGGATTGACTACAAGCATGGATTCGGTGACATTCATGGTAACTTTTGGTTGGGTAACGACAACCTGGCGGCTTTGACCTCCAACGGAAGTTTTCTATTGAGAATAGATATGGAGGATGCGGAAGGAAGTCACACTTGTGCTGAGTACCAGCACTTTTTCGTGGAGAATGAGCAAGCAAAGTACGGACTCCATCTGGGAAGCTTCGAAGGCAATGTGACAGATAGCATGTGAGTATCCTCCATATAGGAAGGACGTGGTACTAGAATGTGGAATGGCGATGTTGGTCAGAAAATCTAGAAAGATTTTAGGTGTCTATTACAAGGCTGAGTGAGTTATGCGATAATTTAAATTTGGTCGATGTGTTACCATGATAGAGATCGGTTCTGTAAACACAGATACGAAGCAAATTTCAATCATCTGCATTCAGTCATGTGAAGATTGCTCAGTAGTGATATATGGTGTCAGTAGTGTATATACAGCAGTTAAAGTTAAATTTCACCCGGATGTAACTATGACGTCACAACTGGTTGGTTTTGTAACGAGTCTTTTGATTGGTTGAATTGTAAGTGTGAGGTTGAATTTGATTGGTTGAGGTGTGGTCCCTGTTGTAAAGCAAGATGGTGGGTGTCGGCCCTGTTGTAAAGCAAGATGGCGGCGTGGTTCGGGCATGTTCGGGCATGTTCGGGCAAAAAAAAGTTCCGGCAAAAAAAAAAAAAAAAAAATGTATTCATGCGCGGTGATGCGGTTTGGCCGTGGTTTTGGCGGTGATTCGGTCTCGGGAAAAAGCTTCCGCGGAGAAAAAGTAGTCCCTAGATAAAATGGTCCGATGGGGTCGAGTGAGGTATCAAAGTGAAGGTTAGGTGAAGGAGCATCTAATGGGCTGGGTGTGGGGTTGAAATATCGTCATTCTGCGCATGCGCGGCGGCCGAAGGGTATGAAAATAGCCTTTTTGGAGCTAGGGGAGCCCCTAAGGGTCCGATGGGGTCGAGTGAGGTATCAAATTGAAGGTTAGGTGAAGGGGCATCTGATGGGCTGGGCGCGGGGTTGAACTATCGGCATTCTGCGCATGCGCGGAGGCCAAAGGGTATGAAAATAGCCTTTTTGGAGCTAGGAGATCGACTACTGGTCCAGTGGGGTCGAGTGAGGTATCGATGTGAAGCATTCGTGAAGGGGCATCTGATGGGCTGGGTGTGGGGTTGAAATATCGGCATTCTGCGCATGCGCGGTGGCCCAAGGGTATGGAAATAGCGGTTTTGGAGCTGGGGGAGTCCCTAATGGGCCAATGGAGTCGTATGAGGTATCAAAGTGAAGCATTCGTGAAGGGGCATCTGATGGACTGGGTGTGGGGTTGAACTATCGGCATTCTGCGCATGCGTGGTGGCCCAAGGGTATGGAAATAGCCGTGTTGGAGCTAGGGAAGCCCGTAATGGACCAATGGGGTCGAGTGAGGTATCAAAGTGAAGCATTCGTGAAGGGGCATCTGATGGGCTGGATATGGGGTTGAACTATCGGCATTCTGCGCATGCGCGGTGGCCCAAGGGTATGGAAATAGCCGTGTTGGGAGCTAGGGCAGCCCCTAATGGACCAATGGGGTCGAGGGAGGTATCAAAGTGAAGCTTATGTGAAGGGGCATCTGATGGGCTGGGTGTGGGGTTGAACTATCGGCATTCTGCGCATGCGCGGTGGCCCAAGTGTATGAAAATAGCCGTGTTGGGATGTAGGGGAGCCCCTAATGCACCAATGGGGTCGAGTGAGGTATCTAAGTGAAGCATTCGTGAAAGGGCATCTGATGGGTTGGGTGTGCGGTAGGAATATCATTCTGCGCATGCGCAGATGCATGTCCAATCAGAAGCGAGTATTTCAAATCCGTCCCAGAGCTCTCGTCCAATCAGAAGCGAGTATTTTGACCCGGTGCATTAGGGGACATATCCAAGATGGCGGCACGTATGTTCAAGATGGCGGCACATCCGGTGTCGAAAACTGGCCATTTTGTCGGATGTGGTCACTCAGTGTCGAAAACTGGACCCTGTATGACGTCACTCCCGGGTTTTTCACTAAAAACTACCTCCAAACATAGAAGAGTTCCTAATGTTTCCTCTTAGACGTCCGTATGTTCAATCGCCGGTGTGTTTTGTGTTTTCCCGCCCCGCCCCAGCGCCCCGCAGCGCGAGCGCGCGCGCGAGTTCTCCGGAAGTGCGCGCGCGCGGACGCGGGTCAAAAGGTCAAAGGGTCACCTCCAGGTCAGACGGTCCAATGTCCAATGAGACAATGTTGCGAGGTGTGAGTGAGTGCAAGAATGTATTCATCCGCGGTGATGCAGTCATGTCTGGCGGTGATTCGGTCTCGGGAAAAAGCTTCCTTGCTCAATGCCTACGTACTTTACCGAAGATACACGGACTTTAACGAAAAGACACGGACGTACACGAAAAGACGCGAAGGTGAACGCCATTGTGGGAAACCTCCCACAGACAGGTCAGTACATGCATTTCTATGTTGTTCACGCATAATAAAAGGATTGATCTGTAATCTGTGTTGTTGCTGTTGTTGTTGTTGTTGTTGCTCCCTTTTTTTGGACTAACCCATCAGAATAGTACGTATCACGGACTACACCCGTAGAGCTACATCTGGTCTATAAAACACGTTCCTCTGGATCCCACACCTTCATTTCTACAGAGCCATGGCGGAGATCCAGCCCCATGCGACTCGCATTTTACAGTATGCCACCGTGGTGAATTCATTCACGGGTTACCGAGCAGTGGTCCGTCCATGTTTGCAGATGGCGACGACAACGAGGGACGACGCCAGATCCTGAACGAGTTCACAGAAGCGGTCCTCCACAGAGTGCACTCGATGGAGAGGCGTGCCATCACTCACCACTACTGGACTATGACAGCCATCATTGATGCTCGGGCTATGGACCACGAGCGCTCACGCCGCAACCAGCACCGGCTGGTTGGCCTCATACTAGTCTGTGCCCTATTCACCCTGGCGCTGTGGTATTGACACTATAAATACCAGGGTCAGACAGAGTGTGTGTCATTCACCGTTCGACATTTGGACAAAGCATGTCATCCGTCCTACGAGCCATCCTACCCCTTACACCTTACCAGGTGGGATTATACGTTTATGAAGATTATGTGACTCTGGTGGAAGATAGTGGCGGGGATTGGAGGGCGTCCCCTGAGACTTTATCGAATACGGTGACACTACAGCGTGATGGGTGGACTAAGTTTAAACGGGTGTTGAGCGGAGAGTTAGACGGACACCTGATCCACCTGGACAAGGCCAACTACGTATACCATACTGCGCTCTACCCACGGGTGGGACGCTACCAAGAGCCGGCTCGAAGTTTCCTCCTAACTCCCTCTCTGTGGTCAGCCTTGGAGAAAATAGGCCCTCTGGTGGACCAGTTATTTATACCT
>JAVTVY010038534.1:0-16263 GCA_036873755.1 Hanleya hanleyi | reverse complement strand
CCAGTGTAAAGCTGTGAGTACAACAGTTGGTCGCACATTTTCAGAAAACACACATGATTTGTACGAAAGTCTTTTCTTCAGTTTCACAGAAACTGTAAAATGTTCATCCATTTGTCTTGGTAATGCATTCGGTGTCGGCTGAATGTCAATCGGGACGTTGACTACATTGCCTTTTGTTGAATACTGTCCACCTCGTGGTAATTCTCTTATCTGCATAAAGGGTATTCTAAGCGCTACAAGCCGTTCTTCGAGAGGGTGCAAGTTCAACTCGTGGGGTTTATCAGGCCAGGTCATCCCATTGGCAACAGAGAGTTTTGGAACTTTACATTTCTTTAATGTGGATAAGCATCTGTGACAAATCCATTCCTTTCCATCTACAGATTTGTATCCTGTATAGAAATCTTTATATGTTGGAAATATAGGAACAGGACAACTCTCAGTTACGCTTTCTCTAAACCATGTTTGATGACAACAGGTACATACATATTCTGGTCCTTTTTCTGTTTTTTTTTTTATAGAAAACATTGATACATCCGTCTATATCATGTCCGAAACGTCTTTTTTTACATTGTTCTTTTTCATGCTGAAAATACTCTAGGCTCTTTCGATCTTCTGATTTTCGTTTTCTGTCCAAGGCTTTTTCTTCTTGTGTAACATGTCTCCTTCTTTCAGATTGTTTCATTCTTTCAATCGTGAGGAAAGTTCTATCCTGTCGCAGTTGTCTCTTTCTGGTCAAATCTGCCTTTGACTCCGCTTGTAAAAACATTGGATCGAGTCTAGCTTTTTTCTTCAACAATCTTTCTTGTTCTAAAAACTGTGAATCTTCTCTACATTTCCGCTTACAGTTCAGATCTATCACCCTGTGCTTTTCCGGATCTTTTTCTCTGGCTGTCCTCTTACTTTGTTTTTCAATCGCTAAGAAGGTTGGATCATTCCCTGCTTTCCGTTTACTTTGGACATCTATTACTCTGTGCTTTTCCGGTTGTTTTTCCCTGGCTGTCCTCTTACTTTGTTTTTCAATCATTAAGAAGCTTGGATTATTCCTTGCTTTCCGTTTACTTTGGACATGTATTACTCTGTGCTTTTCCGGTTGTTTTTCCCTGGCTGTCCTCTTACTTTGTTTTTCAATCATTAAGAAGATTGGATTATTCCTTGCTTTTTGTTTACTTTGGACATCTATTACTCTGTGCTTTTCCGGTTGTTTTTCCCTGGCTGTCCTCTTACTTTGTTTTTCAATCATTAAGAAGCTTGGATTATTCCTTGCTTTCCGTTTACTTTGGACATCTATTACTCTGTGCTTTTCCGGTTCATTTTCCCTAGATTTCCGTTTACTGTGAACATTCATTACCCTGTGCTTTTCCGGATCATTTTCTCTACATTTCCGTTTACTTTGGACATCTATTACTCTTTGCTTTTCTGGTTCATTTTCCCTAGATTTCCGTTTACTTTGGACATCTATCAATCTGTGCTTTTCCGGTTCATTTTCCCTAGATTTCCGTTTACTGTGAACATTCATTATCCTGTGCTTTTCTGGATCATTTTCTCTGGATTTCCGTTTACTTTGGACATCTATTACTCTTTGCTTTTCTAGTTCATTTTCCCTAGATTTCCGTTTACTTTGGACATCTATTAATCTGTGCTTTTCTGGATATTTTTCTCTAGCACTTGATTTGCGTGTTTTGTCAGATTCTTTCAATATTTTTTTCTTTGAACTTCTTTGTCTCATTTTCTTCATGTACGTACGCACGTACTCTCGCCTTGTACAAGAATGTATTTTTTTGACACTTTTATGTTCAGTTGAACTTTTCTTCTTTAATATTTGTCTTTTTTCCTGATCTTGAAAATATAAAAGAAGTCTATCATTTGCATTTTCTTCAGTCAACCCTGTTTCTTCAGTCAATCCTGTTATCTTCTCAGAACTCTTTGGTGATTGTTGAGTAGGCCTACAACTGTCTGAACTTATCCTCAATAACTTGACAGCTGTTACTTCGAAAAGATCATCTGCCCGATAAGCCATTGATTGTGCTAGACGAAGACAATGTTCAAATACATCGTGTATGTCACTATAATGCAGCACAATACTTGATCCACTTGGATCAACAGAACCAGTCAAGTTTCTAGAGTGAGAGTCGCTAACACAGTAAATGTTATTCTGCTTAATTACAATGAATGTATTGCCTTTGAATGTTACAATGGCAGCATCACTACTGTTTTGAAGTAAAGCAGCATGTAATGCTTCAGCCAGTGTTAAGAACTGCAATTCATCTAGATTTTCTCTCGTATTGCCCAGTGTTCCCATCAGTGATTCTTGAAATGCAAAATTGTACAGATTACCATTTGTATATTCCACTGACCCACGAATGTCATTAATGGACAGGAGCTCATGATGGATTGTGCTACTACGCTGCAAAAATTCATACATTTCGTTTCCATTTACAAGTATCTTGTCTATGTCATTTGATGTCCAAATTGTTGTTGGTTTCTCTTGACTGTATATGAGAGCTGATAGACTATTCATTACACACTGTTTACCAGCATTGTCCTGAAATCTTGGATGGCTTTGGTCGAAATGACCCTGTATTGGTACTGGCAAACTTGAAATATCTGTGTTTCTTTCGAATCTATGTTGTGAAATTATACCCGGACACTTTTTTGCTGTTTCATGTTCTCCTTCAGCATCTACAACATCATCATGATGAGTGTCATGTATTGAAACAAATATTTTGTCCATTTGCTTATCAACAGGAAGTTCAGGTATGCAAGGTTTGCAGGGTTTTGTATGTTCAGTGGTTGTAATAGATTCATTCAATAGCTTGTTCATAGTTCTTGAAGTCGTTTGATTTGTTCGTTTGTTCTCAGTTCTTGCAACTTTTGTACTTAATTTCGACACCACTGCATTGCACGGTAGCAATGGCACCCTCGATGAGGTGCAAACGGAAGGTTCCGAGTCGGTGGCGGTCGTCTGCCCTGCACCATCAATTCTACGATCCGGCGTAGCTGATGGTGGCACACTCAGTGATGTACAGACGCACGGATGCGAATCAGACCTCGGTGGGACATCCCCGTGTGGGATGGACAGACTTCCCTGAGGAGTTGTCAACCTCTGGGCATTTGAAGATTTTCCCTCCAGAAGGGATGGTTCTTCCAGACCATGGAATGACGAATGAGGATTCTCCGCCCTCCTCTGTCTCATTCGTGACTTCTGTTGCTCAGCCTGTCGACGTGAGGATTTGCGTTTCCCTCCCATGCTGTGAAATATATAGATCCACAAAAACTTGTATGGCTATTGCCAACGTATGATGGTGACATTTTGACAAATTTACTGTCTGTCCCAGATAATATATCTGAGATGTTTTCGGTGATATTTCAGAGGCAATTTATTGGACGATATTGAAACTTCACACAGGAGATGAACGGATAAGTTTTCAATTGAACCCGAAATACGCCCGTAAAAAAAATAAAGTTGAGCAACAACAGTTTTATCTCCTGAATATTATTATAGACAAAGGTTAACAATGCAATGAATCTACATGGACTGTATGTTGTTTGTATTGTTGCAATAGTAATAATACTGTACATGTATAAGTCATCATTGTTGTATAAAGTGGCCAGTGTAGGCAAGTTTGGAAATCAGTTGGGCAGGGGGGGGGTTACATAAGGACCTGGAGTGGTATTTGTAGGAGCAGGTAGAACACCAGTCACTCCTACTGTGCGGGAGTGCATATTCCCCCACCCCCGGTATATGCTTATGTGCATATATGTATCAGTAACTTTAGAACAAAATTTGTGTTAGCAAAAGCTGCAAAAGTAAGCTCATTAGCCTGATGAATGGGGTCGAAATAACAGTAGGTGCCAAATACAATGATTTCAGACTAAAATTAAGGGGAGTAACTGGAGAAAACATCGAATCAGCTCAAAAACAGTTTGTGCAAATCTACACATGATACCGATCATATGTACCAAATTGCGAAAGAATCCATCGAAAAGTCTGAGACGAGTTGCTTTCACGAGGACAGTGGGCGGCAAATAAAAGATTTCAGACCAAAATCAAGGGTAGTAACTAAAGAAACTGTAGAATCAAATCGGAAAGAGTTTATGCACATGTGCACCAATTATTTCAAAAGAATGCAATGAAAGCCCTAGGACGAATTTCATTCACGAGGACTGTAGTTGCCAAATTAAAGGACTCCAGACGAAATGTCAAGGGGGGGCTAACTCAGGAAAACGTTGAATTGATTCAAAAAAAGTTCATGCGCATCTACACATGATATCATGTGTACCAAATTTCAGAAGAATTCATGAAAAACTCTGGACGAGTTGCGTTCACAAAGTCAACAGGTTACAGACCAAAATCAAGGGGAGTAACCCCAAAAAACATTGAATCGGGCTGAAAAGGTTCGTGCACATCTACATATGATACCGATCTTGTGTACCAATTTTCAGAAGAATCCATTGAAAACTCTGGTACGAGTTGAGTTGACGAAGACAGTGGGTGCCAAACAAGGATTTCAGATCAAAATCGAGCCATGAAAAGTTCGTGTGCATCTACACATGGTACCGATCACGTGCACCAAATATCAAAAGAATCCACTGAAAACTCTAGGACGAGTTGCGTTGACGAGAAAAAGTTTATGGATGGACGACGCCAAAACATAATACGTCCCGTCGAAATTGACGGGCGTATAAACAGTACCAATTTTATTCCAAAGTATCAATAAAATCCTCAACAAATCGCGAAAACAAGAATTAGATGGGAGATTCGTAGGTTAAGCAGGGGTCGAAATTTACACCTGTCTACCTGTCAGAGACAGGTAATTTTTGAAAGAGACAGGTAGAGAAATAAAACACCTGTCTCTATTGACAAGTAGCCAATAATTTTGTTTTTGGTGTTCAAAACATATCTTCAACAAAATTCATTCAAAACACCTGATAATAAGTGCAAGTAAATAAGGTGTCATTAATTTATTAGTGTCTTGCAACATCTAAATTTGTCATTAATGTTGAGTTGCATGTATGTGAAAATTTCAACGATTGCATGTTCAAGTACTTCTTGAAGGTGACAGGTAAACATTTTGGTCAACTGTCTCGTATGACAGGTAAATTATTTTGAATATTTCGACCCCTGTTAAGTCTGCATGTTTCGTAGTCCCAAATATAACATGGTAGGTATTGGTGATTTTCGTCAACTCCCAACAGATTTTAATGAAATATGGGAGGGAAAATTAGTATTTTTAGTTCATACATGTATACTGTGTCAAGTTTCAATGCTGTACGATAAATTAGGCCTATTTCCGAAATATCGCCGAAAACGTCTCGGAATATATTATCTGGGACAAACAGTTGTTGTTGTTGTGCCGTCACAACATGACACTGACATCGCAAGCAAACCGTGACCTCGCCATAAATAATGTTAGGTACAGAGAATTTGTTGTAAATATCACACGATTTTTCATAAAAATTTACATTCTACTTTCCCTGATAAGTTAATCACGTTGAAAGTTTCATTTCTGTGAGTCCTAAAAAGCACAGGTCGCCGCCTGTGCGGTTCGGGCATGAACACATGATGAACAGTTGAACATTGCGACACAAGCGCCTGCCCTCCACAAAAAATCAATATTCCATACTACGGTACCGTACTTCCGTGTTTCATCAGTGTTATCATTGAAATTATCCGTTATATAGTTCAGTGTTGTACGCTAAAACGCTTGGGACTATTTATTTTATGTCAATTAGGAGTAAACAATACGGGAGATACAGATCAGAAAACTTACTCCGTTAAAATGGCTGCCGATTTGGCATAAAATGTCTATGCCATAATGATAATACGGTACTCTCAAGTCAGCCAATCAAAGCTGTCGTTGGATACGCCCCAAGTTGAAATCCTGCCAATATTAAGATGGGCACAGCTGTCTGCTCAGTTTAAACGTCATTTAGCTTACAATCTGTTATAATCGCATGGTGTTCACTTTGTTAACTCTTGCTGAGTTTATATTGCTACTGATATATTTTCGGCCACATGTCCAATTTTAACCAAATTGGCGACGACCAGAAAAATAAGAAACAACATATTAATATCCCTAAATCAGTGACAGTCTCTACCAATCTGTAGGGGAGAGTGGGGCAAGCTTCACTATGGGCTTGGGATTAGTTCTCATACGGTACACCTTTCACAGTTATTTTAATTTCATAAGAAAGTAATTTCTTGAGAGACACAAAAACTGGCATGGCTAATGAGGGGTTCAAGGCCCTTCACTCGGAGGAATTTCGCGGGTTACGTGACCTTTCCCTGCACGTGCGGGAGCAGTTATTAACATGAGTTTTCAGGTAGGTACCTCTAACCCACGGGAGAGAAATTCTCATACAGCATATTGGATTTTCGAATCGGGTCAAAAAAGTTATCTTGCACTTCCTGAGCAATCATGATGAAGTATCATGGGGAAATCTATAAGATGGCCGCCCGAGAAATCGCAATAACAATGTTTCATGGGGTAATCCAAGATGGCCGCCTGATGGAGATATTGGACTTTGGAATCGCACCAGAAAGGGTATCGTGCACAACTGGACCACAAGGGGAACCTGTGTATCAAATTTGAGAAATCATGACAACAAAATTACATGGGGAAGTCTAAGATGGCCTCCTGGTGACCATATTGGATTTTCAATTCAGACCGAAAAAGGCATCTTGCATATCGAGACCCTAAGGGGAACTTGTGTACCAAATTTGAGAAAGATCCATGCAGTAGTTCGTGAGAAATGACGATAAAGTTTCATGGGGAAATCCAAGATGACTGCCTGGTGGCCATAGTGAATATTCAAATCGGACCAGGAAAGGTATCTTGTACAACTAGACACGAGGGGGAACCTGTGTACCAAATTTGAGAACGATCCATGCAGTAGTTCCTGAGAAATCGCGATAACAAGATTTCATGGGGAAATCAAACATGGCTGCCTGGTGGCCATATTGGATTTTCGAATCGGACTAAGAACGGTATCTTGCACAACTAGACCCTAAGGGGAACCTGTGTACCAAATTTGAGAAAGAGCCATGCAGCACTTCCTGAGAAATGACGATAAAGTTTCATGGCGAAATCCAAGATGGCTACCTGGTGGCCATATTGGATTTTCGAATCGGGCCAGAAAGGTATCTTGCACAACTAGACCCCAAGGGGAACCTGTGTACCAAATTTGAGAACGATCCATGCAGTAGTTCCTGAGAAATCGCGATAACAAGTTTTCATGGGAAAATCCAAGATGGCTGCCTGGTGGCCATATTGGATTTTCGAATCGGACCAAAAAAGGTATCTTGCACAACTAGACCCCAAGGGGAACCTGTGTAGCAAATTTGAGAAAGATCCATGCAGTAGTTCCTGAGAAATCACGATAACAAGGTTTCATGGGGAAATCCAAGATGGCTGCCTGGTGGCCATATTGGATTTTCGAATCGGGCAAAAAGGTATCTTGCACAACTAGGCCCCAAGGGGAATCTGTGTACCAAATTTGAGAAAGATCCATAAAGTAGTTCCTGAGAAATCGCGATAACAAGGTTTCATGGGGAAATCCAAGATGGCTGCCTGGTGGCCATATTGATTTTCGAATCGGACCAAAAAAGGTATCTTGCACAACTAGGCCCCAAGGGGAACCTGTGTACCAAATTTGAGAAAGATCCATGCAGTAGTTCCTGAGAAATCGCGATAACAAGAATTGTTTACGGACGGACGGACTGACGGACGGACTGACGGACGACGGACGATGGACGACGGACGACGGACCACGGACGAAAAGCGATTTGAACAGCCCACCATCTGGTGATGGTGGGCTAAAAAGGCAACAATTAAGCCCAACATTGAAAGGGCGGTGGAAAGCTATGCCGGCGTAATGACAAGGAAACATATCACCCACCAGACATATATAATGCCTGCATGTTTATAAGATCATCATAAGAATCAAGAGTTATCCCTGTGTATCCCCGCCACTATTTCATTGTAGCTGTTCATATGGAAATCTTGTATGACATGACCACACGGCCCCAAGACCCGGCTTGAGCGGTACTTGAACAAATACCTTAGATGTTCGAGAGGCCGAGAGTGTCAGATGTGCTTGAGTAGCGGGCTGGCGGGGATGGGGAAAAAGTGTTAAGTGTTTACATCTGAACATATTTAGCAACCTTAACACTGAATTAAATGTACAGTTCCAGAACTCCTTGGGATATTTTAAACGATTGTATATGTCTTGAATAGCAAAAGTATGCTCAAAGTTATTGACAGATTTTTTTCCGGTACACGGAGAAGCTTATGTTTAAGTGGATTGCGTCACGGGGACGTTGTTCGCCTGCGTAATTTGGAGCCCTGTCATATCACTAAATTACGCAAATATGTCTTGGATAATATGCTGGTTATTATGTGTTGTTGAATTGTGTGAATGGGTCGCAGTTGTGTGAGAGAGCGGAGGCTGGATTGACCATGTAAGGATGCGGAAGCGTGTTTTATATTCACGGTTAACAGTTTAATTCACTTGTGATTGCCACGCTCAGTATAATACGTCAATCTCTTGTTAATCAGAATTATCCAACCAATCTCGGACTCCATTTGAGTCGCGTTTGCTAGTCATAGTGGGATCCACGACGTCTGAATTTAGAGAATTAGTACAACTATGGGCTTGGTCGCTGAGGATTGAACGTATATTTTCTAGTTGGCTAAACCTCGAATTTGATTTGAATTATATGTTGTACTTTCATATTAATTCTTCCTTTTACTTCTGTTAGATCATTAACCCCACCAGGCCTATACAGAGGACCATGATTAAATTCCTAATGACGGCCATGTGGGGTACCAGAAAAGTGTTCGTCATTTTACTTCAAAATTTCTGCTTTTCCGCGAGAAAATGCGGGTGAACAAAAACTTTTTTCACATCAGCTTAGGTCAGGTAGGGATAAGTATATATGTGGTCAACCGACGATTTCGTATGAACATGAAATCAATGATGAGTTATAAAATAGAACGAATTTTCAGCACCTGATAGATGTATTTGATGCGGCGCGGTTTCATTCAAATGCTGCATTAACTCATTTACGGAGGGTGTTTATGAGGATGATGTATTGATGTATCATGAACATTCTGCCCCAGGTAAAATTTACTTCCGTTCCCAGAAACAACGATATAAACACCCAGAAATATGAGAAATAATTTATAGATCGGGTGAAGGAGATGCATTTTGGAGAGTAAAGCAGATCTTTTTTCGAATTACCCTGTGACTGCTATACGATGATGTTTCTACAAGCACCGTAGAATTTGAGACAGAGCATCTTTAACTAAACGTCGCAGGGAGTAGTTTGCGTACACTAAAACTGTAAGTGTTACGTTATATTAATCCAGACATAAATTTCTTTAATTCTGCATAACAAAATGTATTTCGTTCAGAAAATAGAATCCAATTTTATACTATAAACTCTCATACATAAAAGCGACGTAAAACATGGTCTGCGGACGTTTAAAATTGGGCTTTCTTGTGTTTTCGGCTTTTCGTATACTTTAGCATGGATTATTTAATATATCCAAAGTTCGATACCTTGAACCAAAACATCTATAATGTTTTCAAAATCAACATACCTGCGGTGATACTACATAAAGTATTATTTTGGTTAAACAAAATACCTTTTCGTCAATATTTTCTTCCTAGCCTGTTCGTCGCAGGTTGGTTCATTCGGTTCATATCCAAAGTTTGTCCTCTTCCAAATCCCCTTCGGGGTTCTGCAACCAAGCACTATATTTATCAAACACGTCAACGGCGAGATTCCATTTAAAATGAAAGTATTGATTTCCACCCTTCTTACAATACTTTAGTCAGGAGACAAAGGTTTTAATTAATTTGCTATTCTAATAATTTTGTGGAAGACAAGGAACATTTGAACTTTATGTTCAATACATGTATGTCATTACGGTGTCGATCCTAATCCGATCACCGGCAAATGCACGCCTTCGGCTGTTCCCGAAGAGTGACTTCATATAGTTCCGAACAGACCGAATTCTCCATGTGAAGATAATTGGGTCAATGATGGTGTTACATGATGTTAGAGTTTAAATCGTAATGTCATAGCCAGGAATTTCCCCTTCCACTGGATCCTGTACAACTAGACACGAGGGGGAACCTGTGTACCAAATTTGAGAACGATCCATGCAGTAGTTCCTGAGAAATCGCGATAACAAGATTTCATGGGGAAATCAAACATGGCTGCCTGGTGGCCATATTGGATTTTCGAATCGGACTAAGAACGGTATCTTGCACAACTAGACCCTAAGGGGAACCTGTGTACCAAATTTGAGAAAGAGCCATGCAGCACTTCCTGAGAAATGACGATAAAGTTTCATGGCGAAATCCAAGATGGCTACCTGGTGGCCATATTGGATTTTCGAATCGGGCCAGAAAGGTATCTTGCACAACTAGACCCCAAGGGGAACCTGTGTACCAAATTTGAGAACGATCCATGCAGTAGTTCCTGAGAAATCGCAATAACAAGTTTTCATGTGGAAATCCAAGATGGCTGCCTGGTGGCCATATTGGATTTTCGAATCGGACCAAAAAAGGTATCTTGCACAACTAGACCCCAAGGGGAACCTGTGTAGCAAATCTGAGAAAGATCCATGCAGTAGTTCCTGAGAAATCACGATAACAAGGTTTCATGGGGAAATCCAAGATGGCTGCCTGGTGGCCATATTGGATTTTCGAATCGGGCAAAAAAAGGTATCTTGCACAACTAGGCCCCAAGGGGAACCTGTGTACCAAATTTGAGAAAGATCCATAAAGTAGTTCCTGAGAAATCGCGATAACAAGGTTTCATGGGGAAATCCAAGATGGCTGCCTGGTGGCCATACTGGATTTTCGAATCGGACCAAAAAAGGTATCTTGCACAACTAGGCCCCAAGGGGAACCTGTGTACCAAATTTGAGAAAGATCCATGCAGTAGTTCCTGAGAAATCGCGATAACAAGAATTGTTTACGGACGGACGGACTGACGGACGGACTGACGGACGACGGACGATGGACGACGGACGACGGACCACGGACGAAAAGCGATTTGAACAGCCCACCATCTGGTGATGGTGGGCTAAAAAGGCAACAATTAAGCCCAACATTGAAAGGGCGGTGGAAAGCTATGCCGGCGTAATGACAAGGAAACATATCACCCACCAGACATATATAATGCCTGCATGTTTATAAGATCATCATAAGAATCAAGAGTTATCCCTGTGTATCCCCGCCACTATTTCATTGTAGCTGTTCATATGGAAATCTTGTATGACATGACCACACGGCCCCAAGACCCGGCTTGAGCGGTACTTGAACAAATACCTTAGATGTTCGAGAGGCCGAGAGTGTCAGATGTGCTTGAGTAGCGGGCTGGCGGGGATGGGGAAAAAGTGTTAAGTGTTTACATCTGAACATATTTAGCAACCTTAACACTGAATTAAATGTACAGTTCCAGAACTCCTTGGGATATTTTAAACGATTGTATATGTCTTGAATAGCAAAAGTATGCTCAAAGTTATTGACAGATTTTTTTCCGGTACACGGAGAAGCTTATGTTTAAGTGGATTGCGTCACGGGGACGTTGTTCGCCTGCGTAATTTGGAGCCCTGTCATATCACTAAATTACGCAAATATGTCTTGGATAATATGCTGGTTATTATGTGTTGTTGAATTGTGTGAATGGGTCGCAGTTGTGTGAGAGAGCGGAGGCTGGATTGACCATGTAAGGATGCGGAAGCGTGTTTTATATTCACGGTTAACAGTTTAATTCACTTGTGATTGCCACGCTCAGTATAATACGTCAATCTCTTGTTAATCAGAATTATCCAACCAATCTCGGACTCCATTTGAGTCGCGTTTGCTAGTCATAGTGGGATCCACGACGTCTGAATTTAGAGAATTAGTACAACTATGGGCTTGGTCGCTGAGGATTGAACGTATATTTTCTAGTTGGCTAAACCTCGAATTTGATTTGAATTATATGTTGTACTTTCATATTAATTCTTCCTTTTACTTCTGTTAGATCATTAACCCCACCAGGCCTATACAGAGGACCATGATTAAATTCCTAATGACGGCCATGTGGGGTACCAGAAAAGTGTTCGTCATTTTACTTCAAAATTTCTGCTTTTCCGCGAGAAAATGCGGGTGAACAAAAACTTTTTTCACATCAGCTTAGGTCAGGTAGGGATAAGTATATATGTGGTCAACCGACGATTTCGTATGAACATGAAATCAATGATGAGTTATAAAATAGAACGAATTTTCAGCACCTGATAGATGTATTTGATGCGGCGCGGTTTCATTCAAATGCTGCATTAACTCATTTACGGAGGGTGTTTATGAGGATGATGTATTGATGTATCATGAACATTCTGCCCCAGGTAAAATTTACTTCCGTTCCCAGAAACAACGATATAAACACCCAGAAATATGAGAAATAATTTATAGATCGGGTGAAGGAGATGCATTTTGGAGAGTAAAGCAGATCTTTTTTCGAATTACCCTGTGACTGCTATACGATGATGTTTCTACAAGCACCGTAGAATTTGAGACAGAGCATCTTTAACTAAACGTCGCAGGGAGTAGTTTGCGTACACTAAAACTGTAAGTGTTACGTTATATTAATCCAGACATAAATTTCTTTAATTCTGCATAACAAAATGTATTTCGTTCAGAAAATAGAATCCAATTTTATACTATAAACTCTCATACATAAAAGCGACGTAAAACATGGTCTGCGGACGTTTAAAATTGGGCTTTCTTGTGTTTTCGGCTTTTCGTATACATTTTAGCATGGATTATTTAATATATCCAAAGTTCGATACCTTGAACCAAAACATCTATAATGTTTTCAAAATCAACATACCTGCGGTGATACTACATAAAGTATTATTTTGGTTAAACAAAATACCTTTTCGTCAATATTTTCTTCCTAGCCTGTTCGTCGCAGGTTGGTTCATTCGGTTCATATCCAAAGTTTGTCCTCTTCCAAATCCCCTTCGGGGTTCTGCAACCAAGCACTATATTTATCAAACACGTCAACGGCGAGATTCCATTTAAAATGAAAGTATTGATTTCCACCCTTCTTACAATACTTTAGTCAGGAGACAAAGGTTTTAATTAATTTGCTATTCTAATAATTTTGTGGAAGACAAGGAACATTTGAACTTTATGTTCAATACATGTATGTCATTACGGTGTCG
Organism: Hanleya hanleyi; assembly: GCA_036873755.1. Taxonomy (NCBI): domain Eukaryota; kingdom Metazoa; phylum Mollusca; class Polyplacophora; order Lepidopleurida; family Hanleyidae; genus Hanleya; species Hanleya hanleyi. The sequence goes on along the minus strand of JAVTVY010038534.1, from coordinate 3,034 downwards.
ATCCTAATCCGATCACCGGCAAATGCACGCCTTCGGCTGTTCCCGAAGAGTGACTTCATATAGTTCCGAACAGACCGAATTCTCCATGTGAAGATAATTGGGTCAATGATGGTGTTACATGATGTTAGAGTTTAAATCGTAATGTCATAGCCAGGAATTTCCCCTTCCACTGGATCCTGTACAACTAGACACGAGGGGGAACCTGTGTACCAAATTTGAGAACGATCCATGCAGTAGTTCCTGAGAAATCGCGATAACAAGATTTCATGGGGAAATCAAACATGGCTGCCTGGTGGCCATATTGGATTTTCGAATCGGACTAAGAACGGTATCTTGCACAACTAGACCCTAAGGGGAACCTGTGTACCAAATTTGAGAAAGAGCCATGCAGCACTTCCTGAGAAATGACGATAAAGTTTCATGGCGAAATCCAAGATGGCTACCTGGTGGCCATATTGGATTTTCGAATCGGGCCAGAAAGGTATCTTGCACAACTAGACCCCAAGGGGAACCTGTGTACCAAATTTGAGAACGATCCATGCAGTAGTTCCTGAGAAATCGCAATAACAAGTTTTCATGTGGAAATCCAAGATGGCTGCCTGGTGGCCATATTGGATTTTCGAATCGGACCAAAAAAGGTATCTTGCACAACTAGACCCCAAGGGGAACCTGTGTAGCAAATCTGAGAAAGATCCATGCAGTAGTTCCTGAGAAATCACGATAACAAGGTTTCATGGGGATAAGATAATTGGGTCAATGATGGTGTTACATGATGTTAGAGTTTAAATCGTAATGTCATAGCCAGGAATTTCCCCTTCCACTGGATCCTCCAAACTGAAAATATTAATAATGGCCCAGGAATCTTATACAATAGGTAGGTTGCGTGCACCAGGAGTAGGGTGAGAGCCAGAGACGAGTTACTCCGTTGTAGATTCATCATTATTTCGGTCATGCTGCGTCTGTGTTGTCTTTGTTTAATGACGAGGCCCAGAAGCACGAAGTACAAACATAGCGTGGCAAGACTATGGAGCCATTAGTCAGTCCGCTTCTGTACAGTTTCAATTTCCAGAAACAAATATTGTGGGTGAAATCTTTCGGCAACTGCATCACATCCAAAGTTTTGAAGACCAATACAACGATGAGCGGTCCAACCCATAGACTTCGTAGTATGATGCTTCTCTTTACCACTGTATAGTCATTTGTATGATATGCGACGGGTTTCAACACGGACACAAGGCGATCAATAACTATGACAAGTGAGGTGTATAACTGTGTTACTATCAATAATTCCGTTATTGTTTTGGCAACACCTTCGTAACAGACAATGGACAAAACGGGATCACAGCCGAATGCTATGAGAATGTATGACAGCACGCGTGTTCCGAACCCCACAGCAACGATTATATCGGCAACGATGATACATCGAATCAGAAAAGCAAACTTCAAGGATTTGGCGTCTTTGGATGAGGATGCGTTCAGTACCAGCAAGTTCCTAAAGATCAAGAGGAACATATATACGTTGGACATGAGAATAATATTACTCCACGGTTCTAGTGGTTGAATTACATATAAGGTAACATTATCATAATGAGATTCATTAAAGGTTTCATTTGGAAATGAGCTATTCACAAACTCATAGACTGTATAACTTCTCCTCATTTTGATGTCTTTACTAATTATCAAACGCGCTATAGAAGAGCTGGGGTGACTGTGCCTCCCTGCAAGAAATCATATATCTGTAAAACAGCATTTTTGCATATATACTATGAATGCAAATAATAAAATGGGGGAATATCAGTTTTCAGGAAAGCCTAAATCCTTTGAAATAGAGTTGGAGAATAAATGTTTAACCCTACCTGGCCTGGGGGGGAGGGGGGCACTTTCCGCACCCCCCCCGTTGGTTTTTTGCTCGTATCTCCGGAACGAGAAAAAATTGAGAGCTGAAACTCCGTGACTTTTTAGATTGTCATATTGGGGTCATTTTGAGCCTATTTGCATGACCCCCCGAGCAGAGGGTCATGGGTAAATTCAAAATAGCGGCCATGTGGGGGTACCAGGAAAGTGATGTTTTCGCCATATTTCTTAAAAAAATACGCAAAAATTCAGCATGTTGATTCGACGCGATTCTATGCATTTTACTAAAACCATATGTCTTAGAATCATCAAAAAATACCCCCTGATTTGTTCCCCCTCCCTCCCTTCCCCCATTAACCCTACCAGGCCTGGGGGAGGGGGTGCCAAAATGTCCCCCTACCAAATTTTTTGCGATATCTCCGAAACGCCAAAAATGGAGAGCTGTAAGTAGTAGTATAACCGCATTACGAGTCCCATTGACCTACTTTTTTGTTCCCCCCGGTGGCGGAGTGTGGCGGAACTTTTCGGGGGATTCCCCAGTGGGGGTTTCCCCATCACGATCACGTGATCAAGGCATGTCTCGACTTGTTCTGGGTTGTACAGTTCTGCCATACGGAGGATGGGTACTAGTATTTCAAATAAATAAATTAATTAATTAATTAATTTTAATTAATTACTTGTAAAATGGCGGTGTTTTTAGACGGCACAAGGGAGCAAACGAGCCGGTGGGGACGTCAAGGGGAGAAAAAACCCCTCACATTACCCTCAAAAAAAACTCTTAAGCCATATAATAATAATGAACATAATCTATAGGTGTTGTACCATGTTAATAGGATCAGTCTAGCATCTGTACCACCCTAGGGTCGAGTGTTTATTGTCCCGTGTGTCTCCGCAAGAAAACAACAAACAAAATGGCGGCTCCAGGATGGTGCGGGGACGCCCTTTCCCCATCACGGCGTCGACCGTAGCGCCATCTGCACACATTGACGCAAGGGAGACAACTCGTGTGACCCAAGGATATGGAAATAGCCGTGTTGGAGCTAGGGGAGTGACTACTGGTCCAGTGGGGGCGAGTGAGGTATCAAGCATTCGTGAAGGGGCATGTAATGGGCTGGGTGTGGGGTTGAAATAGCGTCATTCTGCGCATGCGCGGTGGCCCGAGGGTATGGAAATAGCCGTT
>JAVTVY010038533.1:0-16098 GCA_036873755.1 Hanleya hanleyi | reverse complement strand
AAGTCCGGCGTGTCTTGTACCCCAGGCCATCGCAGCGAACGCCGAAGGCGGTGTACAAGGTCGGGGACCCTGTACGGATCAGTAAAGTCAAGGGCAAGTTCGAGAAAAGTTACTTGCCCAACTGGAGCGATGAGCACTTCCTGATTAAACGGCCCCTACCCCGGCAGCGGCAAGTCTATGAACTGGAAGATCTCCAAGGTGAACCGTTGCTAGGGACGTTTTACGAGACGGAATTACAGCCTGTCGTAAAAACACAGCAAGACTACTACACGGTGGAGCAGATTTTGAAAACGGAACGTCGACATGGCAAACTGTTTCATTTCGTCAAATGGCAAGGCTGGCCCAGTTCCTTCAATTCCTGGGTCGCTGCCAACCAGGTGAAACGACTATAAAGCCAGACACCACCGCCGTCATCCTTCATTCCACGTCCGACCACAGTGCTATGGACAAACAGCAGCTGCCTCTGAACACAGTGTCTCCCAATACGCGCAAAGCGCAAGTGGGCTTTGTGGTGATAGTACTAACCCTGCTGAGTGTGTTGTACGGAGGTGTGTTTTACGACGTAGCCTATGTCAGCACGTTACTTAACCAACTGAGAACACCAGCCATCAGTGAAACCGGTCTACAGGGAGCACCAGTCAACCCCGTATCGAGCCCAGTCACCACCACCACACCCCGTGTACAAGCCACGTCGAGCTCCACACCAAGCTCTACACCTACACCAAGTACACCCACTACGTTTGAAAACCCACCGGATTTCATCCCTCACAGCGAACAGACAACGACCACCGACGTTGTACCCACCTCCATCATCATCCCTGACAGTGAACAGACAACGACGACCGACGTTGTACCCACCAACACTCCAGTTCACTCGTACCAAATTTACAAGAGCGGGTTACCACGACAACGGATACACCTCGAACCATGGACCCCCGTTGGCAGCATCCCTTCACTTGCGTCATCGCAGGACAGACTGGTTCCGGCAAAACGCACTTCGTCAGGAAGCTCCTTCAACACGCCGACAGCATGATCACCCCACCCATTGCTCGAATGGCAGGCAGCGTATGCAGCAATGCCCCACATCACGTTCGTGGAAGGCCTACCCAATCTGGCCGATTTGGAACCCGACACCTTGGTGGTTCTGGATGATCGCATGGCGGAGACGGATGCGCGGGTCACCCAACTCTTTAACAAAGGCAGCCACCATCGACGGCTCAGCATCATCTACATTGTGCAGAATCTGTTCAGTAAAAACAAAGAACATCGGAACATCAGCTTAAATGCCCACTACCTGGTGGTCTTCAAAAACCCGAGAGATACCACTCAACTGCTGCACCTGGCGAGAAAGATATTTCCCGGCCGCACACCCTTTGCGTTAGAAGCCTTTAAAGATGCCACAACCCCTCAGCACGGGTATATGCTCTTCGACCTCAAGCAAGCCACCCCGAACATCTTCGACTGCGGACCGGCGTCTTTTCCGGAGAGGCCCACCACGTGTACATGCAAAAATAATGAAAACACACCCACAGTGGCTCCACCAGCTGGGGTGTGTGTGTGTTTGATGATGGGGATAATAAAAAGAATGAGCACAGCAGGGTTGACTTTGTCTCTGAGATAGATAAAATGAGCAGAGTTGTGGGTTCTAGCATTAGTTGTACATGATGTCTGCGCGAGTACGGAAGCACGCTCTCACGCTCCGTGTATTGAAGACGGCCCCACCCGAGTTAGTCCGAACCATTGTACGCGGTGCGGACCCTGACCTTGTACGCTGTCTGTGCGAGATCGGGTACAATCTGTGACACGTAGCAAGTCACCGCGACGAACACGACGCCGGACACAACCGCCCAAGGCCTGGAACACCTATTAAAACCAACAGCAGCAGCAGGACAGCTCAGTCGCCATGTTTTACCTCACTCTACCCAGTAAAAGTTCGCTGGATGTGTTTCCTGACAACACCTTGGCCAAGTACGTGACCCAGTTATCGCAACCGTTGCATTTACCTGGGCGATGGGAATGTGGCCTCGTGGATATCCAATACCCTTTCTCGTGGTACAACGTGCGTCCCAATGAAGTGTGGTACGAGGTGACCTACGAAGGCAAAAACACCCGACTCATCCTCCTCGAAGGCCAATACGATACCCCCAAGGAGTTCATGGGTGGGCTATCAAAACTGTTGCATTATAAGGCTCTACGGGAGGTCATGAATACATCAAAACCCATCAAAGGCTTTCCCTTCAAGAATCACGTGGACTTCGATTACAACGCACACAACGACAAGGCACAGCTTATCGTCACCGCCAATGCGAGTGTCGAACTTAGTCCTATCCTACAACAAATGCTGGGTTTCGATTTTCGGGGGTACGCTGGTCCCACCGCCCACCAAGGCGAGATCCCGATGGATATGAAGTCGGGTATGTACGGACTCTACGTCTACTCGGACGTGATGGACAACCACATCGTGGGCGATATCAACACACCTCTGTTACGGGTGGTCCCCATTAAAAAGAGATATCGAGATCAAGTCACCCACAGTTTCAACCACCACATGCTCTACCTGCCCGTACGACAAACCGACATCAACACGATCACGGTGGATATAAGAGATGACACAGGTCGACCGGTGGCATTCGAACGAGGAAAAGTGGTGCTGACACTTCATTTTCGACAAGCACGTGCTCCCCACTTTGCATGATGAAAGTACCTTACGAGTGCAATGCACGCAGCTATATGGACTATTATGCCCAACAGACCGGGGGTGGCTTTCCGGTTTTTAGTGGTGCACGCATGCAACGAGGACATGGACTGGGGAACATACTCGGGAGCATCGTCAAAACGTTTCTGCCTTTGGTGACGCGTGGGGTGAAAGCAATCGGCAAACAAGCGGTACGCAGTGGACTGCAAGTGGCCGGTGATGTCTTGGGAGGTACGGCACCCAAAGAAGCCTTGAAACGGCGGGCCAAAGAAGCGGGAGGCGTCTTGGTGGCCAAAACACAACGCACCGTAGGGAATAAAAGAGCTGCCCCACCGAGACCACGCACCAGTCGACGACCGACCCAGCGACGACGCACATCGAAGAAGACAAAGGATATCTTTTCTTAAAACATGTCCTTAATCCACGCCGAGTCCTGCCCCTCCACCAGCAGTGAATTTGATTTGTGGACCGTGCCGCCCACACAAACCAGTGTCGAACAAGGATTATGGGTGGAGCATCTCCCGCTCTCCAGCATCAACGAAACCGGGCCCATCGAGTTCACCATCTGTAATGCGGATACGGCCTATGTGGATTTTGCCCATACATACTTGTATGTGAAAGCCAAGGTGGTCAGTGGGGATGGCACCAGAATCGTCCAAGCTGCAACGGTGGGCCCGACGAATCTCTGGCTGCACTCGATGTTTCAACAGATGGATGTTTTTCTCAGCGACAAACTCATCAGTGACTCGACCAACACGTACCCCTATCGAGCCTACATCGAGACCCTGTTGTCGTATGGCCGAGAGGCTAAAAAATCTCAGCTGACAGCCGCTTTATTCTACCAGGACACATCCGAGCACATGGACACGGTGGACAATGTGGGATATAACAAACGGAAGGCTTTCACAACGAACGGTGCCTCGGTGGATCTCATGGGTCGGCTGCACTCAGACATGTTCATGCAAGACCGGTACCTCTTGAGCAAGATCCCCATCAAAATCCGACTGATACGGGCGCCTCCGACCTTCGCCTTGATGGCCACTAACATAGAGTGGCATGCCGCTGACTATAAGATTGTCATCCAAGAGGCAGTCCTGTATGTCCGAAAAGTGAAACCGAATCCAGCCGTTCAATTGGGACACATGAAAGCCTTGGGAACAAAACCAGCTCAGTACCCTATCCGACGTGTACAAACCAAAGTGTTCTCTGTGCCTGCTGGAAATATGGGCGCCAACAAAGAAAACCTGTTCCTGGGGGAACTACCCAAGCGATTGATCCTGGCCTGTATGGAAAATACTAGTTTCAGCGGAGCCTACCCAGAGAAGCCGTTTGACTTTAAACATTTCGGCATCAATTTTGTGGCCCTGCATGTGGATGGACAACAGGTGCCAGCCACGGCCTTAACACCGGACTTTGGGCGCAGGAATTTCATTCGAGCCTATCAGAGCCTGTTTACAGCCACCGGTCAAATCAACCAGGACGAAGGGAATTTCATCAGTCGGGAGGGCTACGCGAACGGATACACGTTGTTCTGTTTCGAACTGACCCCTACCTTAGAGAACGACCATCAGCTGGCCCTAGCCAAGCAAGGCAATCTACGGTTGGAAATCCACTTTGCACGAGCCCTGGCGACCACCGTCAATGTGATCTGCTACACCGAGTTTGACAACATCATTCAAGTGGACAAGGCGCGCAACGTGCTGTGTGACTTCTCCACCTAACATGGATACAGACCAGATAACCACCGTGCTGGAGAATGACCCAGAGACACGTATGGTCTTTCAAGGGGTATTCGCCCGAGATGTGTTCCCAGTAGACCGCATGTATCCTGCTGCATACGTTCTCAACACGGACCGGATGGATCGGCCTTGTGAACATTGGGTGGCCGTGTACTTGACAGAACAGCAGGGGGAATACTTTGATCCGTACGGCCTGCCTCCCCTGCATCCCGATTTAACAGATTTTATGGATCAAGGCACAGAGACGTGGTGTTGGAACAGTCAAACTTTGCAAAGCCTGACCAGTAGCGTATGCGGACAATATTGCTTGTTTTACCTGTACCATCGATGCTGGGGAAGACCCTTATCTACCATCGTACAGATGTTTGACGAGTACCCCAAGGCCGAGGACCGCGATGTAATTGTCTATGACTGGGCCGCCCATCATTTCAATGTACAAGCCCCGTTCTGGGCTTAAGTTCTTTCAATGTACATACACCCGCTGTTCTGGGTTTAAGTTTATAAGCCCCCTGTTCTGGGCTTCAGTTCTTTCAATGTACAAGCCCCTTGTTCAGGGCTTCAGCTCTTTCAATGTACAAGCCCCTTGTTCTGTGCGTGAGTTTTCACGTGGTTATTCTCACGTTGTTGTTGTTACTGAATACAAACAAAATGAGATCTCACCAAAAAAAACCTGTGTTGTGTATTTTATTCATAATGCATCAATGCCCAATGTGGAGATTCAGTCAAACTGAAATCAGTGGTGTAGGATGGGGCAAAAATGTAACCCATCAAGGTTAGAATGCAAGATCACTATAGTAAAATAGAGAGCCAATGAAATCAGCCCACAGACCAAGTACGTGTTTTTGGTCTAGGTTTGGAGCGGGCATTTCATTGAGCTGCGTGTATACGGTGAGTGAAGACTCGTCCAACACGTATAGATTAAGTTTATGACTATAAGTTCTATGAGCATAATGCATGAAACTGGCTTTGAACACCGTATTAGCCAATCAGTGGCCTAGAATGGAGCCAAAGGTAACCCATCCATGTCCAGAAAACATTAAACCAGAACCCAGATGCAGGCGCGGAAATAGGCGAAAGCACACCGTGAGTACCCCAATTCGATTGGCTGATTGTTCGACCGCTGATTGTTTCTTTTTCTTGAACGCTGATTGGCCCTTTTTTCTCGACCGCTGATTGGTCCAAATGGAACTGCCCATCCTTTCCAGGTTCATCTAGAATCCCCTTTTTGTGCTCAAGCTCTGACTATAGAGATGCCGCAACATTGTCTCATTGGACATTGGACCATTTGACCTGGGTGTGACCTTTGACCTTTTGTCCCGCTCGCGCACTACCGGTGATGACGCGCGCGCACTTCCGGAGAACCCGCGCGCGCGCGCTGCGACTGGGGAACCCGCGTGCGCTCGCGCTGGGGGGCCGGGCCACGCCGGGAAAACACACCGGCGGTTGACCATACGGATGTGTCAGGGGAAAAATTGGAACTCTTCTATGTTTGGAGGTAGTTTTAGCGAAACCCGGAAGTGACGTCACACACTTGCTCAGACCCACCAGACCCACCAAACCACGTCCGAAGGTGAACGTCATTGTGGGGAAAAACCCCAGTACACCAAAAGATACAGACAAGTCTAGACATGTCCAAAGGTCACGCCCCATTCACCCCAAACGGAAGTGACGTCACAACCCACGAGGCCTGCGCAGCAGAATGGAAACGACACCCTAGTCTAGCCCCCTCACCTGGAATTCACATGGATACCTCATACAACTCCATCGGCCCATGAGAAACCCCGTTCGATCCCAAAACGTCTATTTTCATACCATTGGGCCACCGCGTATGCGCAGAATCCCGATAGTTCAACCCCACACCAAGCCCATTAGATGCCCCTTCACGAATACTTCACTTTGATACCTCATACGACTCCATTGGACCACTAGTGGATCCCCTAGCTCCAAAACGTTGAGCAGGACCCATACAGGGTCCAGTTTTCGACACTAGGTGACCACATCCCGACAAAATGGCCAGTTTTCGACACCGGATGTGCCGCCATCTTGAACATACGTGCCGCCATCTTGGATATGTCCCATAATGCACCGGGTCAAACTACTCGCTTCTGATTGGACGAGAGCTCTGTGACGGATTTGAAATACTCGCTTCTGATTGGACGAGAGCTCCGCATTGCATCTGCGCATGCGCAGAATGATATTCCTACCGCACACCCAACCCATTAGATGCCCCTTCACGAATGCTTCACTTTGATACCTTACTCAACTCCATCGGCCCATTAGACTCCCCTAGCTCTCAACACGTCTATTTTCATACCCTTAGGCCACCGCGCATGCGCGGAATGCCGCTATTTTAACCCCACACCCAGCCCATTAGATGCCCCCTCATATAAGCTTCACTTTGATACCTCATACAACTCCATCGGCCCATGAGAAACCCCGCTCGATCCCAACACGTCTATTTTCATACCCTTGGGCCATCGCGCATGCGCAGAATGCCGATAGTTCAACCCCAAACCCAGCCCATCAGATGCCCCCTCACATAGGCTTCACTTTGATACCTCACTCGACCCCATTCGACCATTACTGACTCCTCTACATCCCAAAACGTCTATTTCCATACACTTGGGCCACCGCGCATGCGCAGAAGGCCGATATGTCAACATCACACCCAGCCCATTAGATGCCACTTCACATAAGCTTCACTTTGATACCTCACTCGACCCCGTCGGACCATTTTATCTAGGGACTACTTTTTCTCCGCGGAAGCTTTTTCCCGAGACCGAATCACCGCCAAAACCGCGGACAGACCGCATCACCGAGGAGGAATACATCCTGAATACATCCCCTCCAACAATTGGAACTCTCCTGTATTGGAGGTAGCTTTTGGTTCTTCTGCCGGAACTATACTCCCCGTGACCTCCCCAAATGACCTCTACATCCGGGTGAAATATTACTTTAAATCCACTATATATACTACTAAGAATGGTACACATTCATTTCACGTAATCAATGAGCGTTCAAGGTTGGCAAGGTTAGACCGCATTTCATATCTTAGGTTAATTACACTGGGCTTAATACAACTATATGCCTTTCTATCCTACCCATAGATTAGAGAAGACGAGAAAATCAACCAATAAGCCGCATTTCCTTCATAAAACGGTGAGATAAATCGACCTTTCCAAGGCAGTATAATGTTTTCGTTGTTGTATTTACATTGTAATATACAAACCTGACAAAGTTATTTAGATAACTAAAATATATTTTAAACTATTTCAAAATATTCCAGATTTAACAAATGGAGCACTATTACAGCGTGCAAATAAAAACATTAGGCCTATCAATGGTTCAATTTTCAAATGTGCAATTCTTTTTCCCACTTAGTGTTGGCGTAAATGATTACATTAGAATCCTATTTTAGCCTACAATTTGCAAAAGGTACTTACCATCAATCTGAATCCGTTCCATCAGCCATATATAATCGGAAATTTTACTGTCACCAAATCATAATATTCAGCTAAATAACTGCAAAAAAACATTCGGCGGTCATCTTTGTTGTCCCTGTGCAGCGCCACCTAGTGTCATAGTGTCAACAAGCAGAATTACCTCCCCTACATTTGGAGTGGAGAGACTTTGTAAATACCATTCAAATTGGGAAACCATTTGAATTGATCAGAAATTTATTAATTCATGAGAATGTTCAAATAGTTGAATGATAACACAACACATATTTCATAATGAAGTGATGACAATCAAGGTTTAAAGGATGTCTGCTGGTGATTTTTTTCTTTGGCAGCCGTTTTCCCATTTTTTTTCCTATTGGATTATCTCCCTTCCTCAGGTTAAGAGATAGGGATTTCCTTTAAAAGTCTTTTAGCCGAGAATTTTGTGCTGCAATATTCATCCAATTTGATAAATTTTGATAGACATTGTGATTGTCTTCAAACTGTTAGAATATAAAAAAAGTTAAATACTGTTTATATGATTTTATCGTGAATAGGCTTCAAAATCAGGGCTATTCTCTTTGTTTTCTAGGTTATCAAATGGAGCATGGGTCCGTCCATTTAACAGTGTTAAGAGCTAAAAAATGCACACCGACCTATATTTTGTTCTTTGTTTATCCCCATATTACACGATTATGAATGCAACAACACACATTATTCAAAAAGTTAATTACTTTGATTTACCACCAGTGGACATCCTTAATTCAATTTTAATTAAAACTTTAATTCAAAACAACCAAAACTTCATACATTTATTCCAATTTTAATAAATTTCAGATTAAAATTATTAGTGAATTCAATTTGAGTTAGAATAATTAAATTGTAGTTTTCAGTGACCTTGCATTCGTTTGGATATCGAACTATGATGGATGGCAATTAGATTTTTTGTCAATTTTATTAGCATTTTCTAGATGACATTTCAAAATACTTCACAACCAAATATCAGCATAGCGATAGAATATTCACACACTATGAACATAAAATTAACCCTTCAATTCAATTGTAACATAGTTTATTGAAAACATCAATCATGAGTTTGTATAAAATTCAAGTTAAAATTTAAGATGAATTTCACATGGAACTACCAAAACTGATATTGATGCCTCATGAGCAGCAGATTGGAGATTTGTGGTACAAAATCTCTCTCTCCAACTATGAGCAGTCAAATATGGAGAACATTGCTTGGGTGTTGTGGACTGATATTGAATTGTATATGATCATATAAAATTGCAAATCCTATAATATCTGGACCATATAGGGTCCAAAATACTACACTTGTGTTGTGGTTATGATGCTTTGGGATTTATTAGTTTAGCACAGCTCTGTAGTACAGTAAAACACTGATATAGTGAATACTATACCGGCACTGTAGTATATTGTAGAAACCACAAAATACTACAGTTGTGTTGTGGTAGGCTTGTTTTTTATATTCTTTTTGGCATAGCTCAACAACTCCGTAATACCGGTACAGTAAAACAATGCTGTAGTAAATACTACACTGATGCTGTAGCAAACTATAGAAACCCCAAATTACCACAAAATACTACAGATGTGTTGCAGTTTGTAGTATGGCTCAACAACACTGCCTCACAGTAAAACATTTCTGTAGTAAATACAACACAGACACTGTAGTAGACTGCAGAAACTACAAATTACCACAAAATACTACACTTGAGTTGTGGTATGCTTTGGTTTTTGAAGTATAATAAATCTTTGCTGTAGTAAATTCTACACTTACACTGTAGTAAATTGTAGTAACTATAGAGTACCACAAAATACTATGCCTGATCTATAGTTTACTTTTAACTACCTCACTTTACCACAAGTTTGCTGTAGTATTATGTGCTAAAGTGTGGTATATTTCCATAAGCGTACAGTTATCTGTATTCTCTACTTTGCTCAAGTCTTTCTATCCATCGTTCTGTAACTAGGTCTCGATATTCTCTAATTTGCTCAAGTGTTATTCTCCATCGTTGTATAACCAAGTCTCGATGGTCTCTAATGTACTCTCCAGTTTTATTCTCCATCGTTCTGTAACCAGGTACAGATATTCTCTAAACGCTCAAATGTTATTCTCCATCGTTCTGTAAGCAGGTCTCGATATTTTCTAATGTGTTCAAGTGTTATTCTAAGTGTTATGTTAATATAAGTCGGACACATCCCCATAGAGCTACCTGTAGCGATCAGCTGTTAAGATTCCAGAATCATCATGCATGCCTTTGAACTATCGCTGCAGAGAAATTCCCGAAGATGTGATCCTTGCTCGAAAGACCAATAGACTTCACCCACTGACAGCCCATCTCAGTGCCAATATGCCCATTAATAATGAACCAATCCTCAATCCAGTCCGTGTCACGGTCACGTACGCGGTCAAGTTTTTTATACTTTGTCGCATTTAACGCGCGACGCAATGACTTGTTTTGACGAGAGCAGATTTTGGAGCCATGCAGTGTTATCTGCAGTAGGCATGTATACGTACATTTCTCAGTCTTCTTCTTTGATGTTATTCGCGGTTATTTCCTAACCCTAACCCTAATATTACATCAACACTTGCGTTGACATAGAATACTAACCTGATTTTAAAAAAATGCAACAGGATCCATTATCTCTAAAAAAATCGTCTTCATTCTTGACTGAAAATCAATTCCGCGGAGTTTACTTGCAGTGGAAATGAGTCCCTTTGATAACAGTTTCCATGCAGTCAAACTGAAGATCGTGATCTCACGCCAGACCTTAGAAAATGAAACTGACTCTGCGGTCCCAACACCCAGCAAAAGGGCCAATTGTGCCTGAGGGTCATTCTCAAGGAAAGGCGCAATTCGTGTCACTCGACCCAAATTTCCTTCTAACCAACCTTATAGCTGAAAAAATTCAGATTGTTCATAGTATTCATTTGGTAGAGTACGATTAACTTCTTGCAAGCACTGTCCCGATTGATTTTTTCGGGTAAAATTTCACCAGAACCCTCAATTTAGGGTAAAATAGACCTGTCACTGGGTGTAGTGACCTACTTGATACCACGATAAAGTTGCCAGAAATTCTTTTGTTCTATATTATTCTACCTTTTTTGGCAACCAGCTGCATCTGTTCTTTCAATATATGAATATATTGTTTACAAGGGCAGACTATCTTGTGAAAATGGCATGGGCAAAGGTCTGTCACTGGTTTTCGGGTCATTGGTGTTACTGTAACTGAAATCGGAGCCAAAAAGCGAACGCTTAAATTAGAAACAAAGTTTTGCCACCAGGCGGCTTCTTTTCCAAGCGCGGGTAAACTTGAGATTCCATACGCAGTGTTTTATGGAACATTTCTAGCTCCAAATTTTCAGCGTATGTTTATTACCGGTCACTGGTATTACGTGTCAGGATCAACATGTAGTGGCTCCCGAGTTAAAATATTAACTGGTAATAAAGAACTGTGCGTATGAATCACAAAATCATTGTTTTTGGACCGTTACGACAATATACGAGGGAGCAACAATTAATTCCTTCCAAAATGTCAGTGGTGTTACCTGTCAGTGGTGTTACTATTTGTAGGATAACACCATTGACAATAATGATGATTTTGCTCCAAGTTTCAGTACAACTTGAATTTACCTTTCTTCCAGATAATACTAAGTTAAGGAGTCTTGTCATATACGTGTTTTGCCCCTAAATAGCTTTCACTTACGGTTGCATTTTTGCCTCTATGAACAAATTAGTCACTGGTGTTACACGAGGCCAGTGGTGTTAATCGATGTCACTGGTGTTACCGGGTTGTCACTGGTGTTACATTTCAGTTGGATTAATATTTGAAGAAGAAGAAGAAGCAGTTTTATCAGAACTCTTTGTATACCTGTTCTGCCCCTAAATATTCTTCACTTGCAACTGCATTTTTGCGTCTGTGAACAAATTAATCAGTGGTACGTGTTACACGAGGTCAGTGGTGTTACCGGATTGTCAGTGGTGTTACGGATGCAAGAATCGTTTAGAAATTCAGAAACACTTGTTTAAGTTGTCCCATATTTTGAAAAAGAAACAAACTCGATTAGTTTAAAGTCAGCATCAAGAATAAATAGGTTTATTATACAGAATCTACATGAATGGTTGATACATGCGGTCCAGTTGGCTGATTTTGGTGAGCTAAGTAGCATAATTCGGATATTAAAAACAAACTTGTTTTCTTAACTTCAATATTTTTTCATCATTAGTCATAGTTACACGCGGTCTATTGCCTAGCTTGTGTGTATCTTCGTATTTCTGTCCTCTTAGTGCCCAATATACTGATCATTCCTGTGTAACACCACTGACATGATTGATAACAACTCCACCGTTAATTGTTACGAAAAGTTTATTATTCGGAATGTCTGCATTTATTGTACGCATTATAAAGAGTTTTGTCAATGGAGACTCGGTTGAAATCAAATTTTGTAGTTATTGGAGATCTTGATTTTGAGATATTTCCACATGTGAAAATGTGCCTTTCCGTGAGAGTGACCCATGAGTGTCTCG
This sequence comes from Hanleya hanleyi, assembly GCA_036873755.1. Taxonomy (NCBI): domain Eukaryota; kingdom Metazoa; phylum Mollusca; class Polyplacophora; order Lepidopleurida; family Hanleyidae; genus Hanleya; species Hanleya hanleyi. The sequence goes on along the minus strand of JAVTVY010038533.1, from coordinate 3,674 downwards.
AAACTGCCAATCCAACATGGAATCTAAAGGTACATGGCTGTCATTGTAGCATTTGGTTCCAGTTGGAGCTACCAACAGACCTGAGTACTTTTCGTCTTGGCATAGGGATATATCTCGCCAACGCCAATGTTGGTAAAATAGTAAATGCAACCAAGGTTCACAGGCCTCATTTAGCAATGAGTAAATGAGTGTGAGTTTTCTAGCTTCAGCCTTATTGTTGTAGCACCAGCAGGTCCAGGAAATGTAACAGCAAAAGTCACCATCTCGAAAAAAATAAAGAATGAGAAATTGTCTTGTTGAATTTTCACAAGATTATCCTCAATCAAAACTACACCCTATAACCGATCCATTTTCATATAGTCGAATCTTTCCCTTCTGTTCTCTCTAGACCCCTCGCCAAAGTTGACAACTTTTTTGTATTTTTTTTTTTTTTTTGAAATTTTCAGCCTGAAATGTTGATCTCGTGGACTTGCTGTTTGCGTGACGAAAGATCACTGAAAATCATCGTTGTAACATCGAAAATTCTACATCTGTACTTATCCGAAAAAGCCTAGACTCTTTGGCACATTATTTATTAGGCCGAGAATAATCATTGTTAAACTACTTACCAAGTAAACTTTTCGAAAACCAAAACCAAGCGACTTGAATTACCACATTTACCGATGTTTATACCCAGGTCCCATAACCTACCAATTAAACTGTATGAATATATGACAACGAACCAGACTAGTGCGCGTGTACCAGCGCCGCAAGCCTGTAGATGTGAGTGCCAAATGGCGTGAGTGCTCCTAATTATGCACGCGCTACACTTGGTTAAGAGTATCCATGGTCAGGGCCGTAGCCAGGATTCACTGAGGGGTGGTTCGCCTTCATCGGTGGGTTCGTTGTTTGCGAAAAGGGGCAAATAAGGGGTTCGCTTCATCCACATGAGAAAATATATAATTTTTCCAAACCCAGAAAACCCCCCTTGGCTACGGGCCTGATGGTGATTAGTATTAGTTCTGGGTACCGGTTCTTGATCTGTGGGACTTTCTGTAGATTTGACCAGATTCCATACATTTTTGTGTTTTACCGGGCTCATGAACTGACATCCAGCTGTAGAACGTGTGCAAAGATGTGACCATGCTGACCTCATTTCACATGTATCGACGACGAGGCCATATAATCGACATTTATTTATAATAATAATATTAATAAAAGGCTTTACTTATAGTGGATATTAGGCGGTCACCTTTCTACCAGAGGGTCGACATATAGAGATAATGTACAATAGCAAGTATATATAAGCTTACCAATAGAAGATAATCAATTGTTTACATAAATAATACAAATTGTAAATATGTATATATTGGACAGCAGAAATAACTAAGACGAACTATCTAGCTAGGCTCTGAGCATATGCTGCCTGAGTGTGGATTTAAAAACTTGAAGGCTGCTGGACTTATTTCGACGGGAATATCATTGCAAATTTTGGGACCGTTGTACGAAAAGCTTTTCGAAATTTTTGTTCTATGTGCTGGCATGTACAATGAATGTGTCTGTGTTGATCGTGTTTGCCTTTCGTGTATATCTTGGGTAACCGCCAACAGGTCCATTAAACATTTATTATTTATTAAGGACAAATTAGGACGAGGTCAGTTCATCACCTTGTATTGGTGATGGGGCCTGATCATCACCACTATATGATGAAGAGCAATGAGTTCAGATTTCAGTTCTTCACCAGTGGTGATGATGGAATATGGTTTTGGTTCGAACTGATCACCATTTATTAGTGATGCTGTCTTCATCTTTTGTCGTTGAAAGCTGGTCAGATATTTTGGCTGACTCTCAATCGTCCGCCATTTCCAACACCACTAGTACACTTGTACACTAGTACACTCGTACACTAGTACACTCGTACACTCGTACACTAGTACACTTCTACACTACTACACTAGTACACTCGTACACTAGTACACTAGTACACTTGTACACTAGTACACTAGTACACTCGTACACTAGTACACTCGTACACTAGTACACTCGTACACTAGTACACTCGATATGTCTCTTATTATGCTCAAGAGGAATCATCTTCAAATGCACACAGGAATAAATAAAATCAAGCATACTAACAGGATGCAACTAAGGAATAGACTTTGTTGATTCGTGTTTTTCATATCATTTTTTTTCATTAAGGCAACAGAGCAAATATGGATGATGTACCAATGAAAATGGAGCCCTACGACGAGGACACCACTTCCGTGTTACACGGTGATTTTAACCGCCGACATTTGTCCTTGAAGAAGGAACCGCGGGGCCAGAGCACTGCTTCCATAGGAGCGTTGAATTTAATAAAAGTCGCGACAAAAGAAGAACCAGCGGACTTATTTGATGAGTTTGAATAGCCAAGAAATGATGCTGAAATCAAACCTAAAACATGTAAACAAGTAAGTTTTGTGTCAGTGCAACTTTGGATCGTACAAGAGTTAAGTATAAACTATTTTGCGTTTAGAACATTTATTGAAAAATTATCCTAAGCAATTAAGCGTAACGTTAAAATGGCAGTTGTGAAAGAATATATGGCGGATTCCATGATAACCTAGTCCACTTTTCCGTCAAATTTTCCGTCCAATCGAAAAATGGCGGTCGAGAAATTAAAGATATTCAAATAAAATGTTGTGTCCTGTACATGTATGCTAAACCCACCAAGGCTGTGTAATGTATGAACCCACCAAGGCTGTGTAATGTATGAACCCACCAAGGCTGTGTAATGTATGAACCCACCAAGGCTGTGTAATGTATGAACCCACCAAGGCTGTGTAATGTATAAACCCACCAAGGCTGTGTAATGTATACATATGAATATAAACAGTTTTACCCTGTACATTTCTTATCTGCTGGATAACAAGGACGCATATGACAAGTAAACAATGTGATTCATTGCTTCATCTCCAACGATTCACCGATCTAATCAACACAGTATTGGTGTGAGATTGATATCTGTTATCAATTTATGCTTGTAGCAATCAATTTAATAAATGGGGTTACAATACGTTAATTAACTGTTGTTGTGGTTGTTGTTCTAGGAGATCACAGAGAGCTGTTCATACACAGAGGAGAAGAAAGGTAATGGAGCTGTTAATGAGCTGGCCATGGTAACAGACAGACCATACCCAGTGACCTTGTACCAGGTTGATCCCCACTTCAGGAATAATGCTGGTACAAATATTGAACGGTTGGAGGACGATAACCTAGAACTACATACTGATCACGTAGAAACGAAGAGTGCAAAAATTGTAACGACTGAAGAACCATCACGCAATTCAGCTTTATGTCAACCAAGAAGAATGAAAAAATCTAAACCTGGAGACAAATCATCCAAATGTTCACACTGCTCTTATAGCTGTGTTAGCAGAAGTGTTCTGCAGAGGCATGAAAGAACTCATACTGGTGAAAAGCCATACAAATGTTCTCTGTGCTCGTATAGCTCTGCACAGAGAGGTCACCTTGCTGTGCATAAAAGAATCCATACTGGTGAAAAGCCTTACAAATGTTCTCTGTGCTCGTATAGCTGTACACAGAAAGGTAACATTGAGAGGCACAAATACATGCACACTGGTGAAAAGCCTTACAAATGCTCTCTGTGCTCGTATAGCTGTACACAGAAAGGCAACCTTGAGAAGCACAAATAC
>JAVTVY010038532.1:0-17526 GCA_036873755.1 Hanleya hanleyi | reverse complement strand
GGAGGTGAGGAGTCTGGATGTATGGGAGGCGAGGAGTATGGGAGGTAAGAAGTCTGGAAGTGTGGGAGGTGAGGAGTCTGGAAGTATGGAGGTGAGGAGTCTGGAAGTAAGGGAGGTGAGGAGACTGGATGTATGGGAGGTGAGGAGTCTGGATGTATGGGAGATGAGGAGTCTGGAAGTCAGGGAGGTGAGGAGACTGGATGTATGGGAGGTGAGGAATCTAGAAGTAAGAAAGGTGAGGAGACTGGATGTATGGGAGGTGAGGAGTCAGGATGTATCCGAGGTGAGGAGTCTGGAAGTAAGGGAGGTGAGGAGTTTGGAAGTAGGGGAGATGAGGAGTCTGGAAGTAAGGGAGGTGAGGAGTCTGGAAGTAAGGGAGGTGAGGAGTCAGGAAGTAAGGGAGGTGAGGAGCCAGGATGTATGGGAGATGAGGAGTCTGGAAGTAAGGAAGGTGAGGAGACTGGCTGTATGGAAGGTGAGGAGTCTGGATGTATGGGAGGCGAGGAGTATGGGAGGTGAGGAGTCTGGATGTATGGGAGGTGAGGAGTCTGGATGTATGGGAGGTGAGGAGTCTGGATGAATGGGAGGCGAGGAGTACGGGAGATGAGGATCCTGGAAGTATGGGAGGTGAGGAGTCTGAAAGTAAGGGAGGTGAGGAGACTGGATGTATGGGAGATGAAGAGTGTGGGTGTATGGGAGGTGAGGAGTCTGGAAGTAAGGGAGGTGAGGAGACTGTATGTATGGGAGGAGAGGAGTCTGGGAGGTGAGGAGTACGGAAGTAAGGGAGGTGAGGAGACTGGAAGTTTGGGAGGTGAAGAGTCTGGATGTATGGGAGGCGAGGAGTATGGGAGGTGAGAAGTCTGGAAGTATGGGAGGTGAGGAGTCTGGAAGTAAGGGAGGTGAGGAGTCTGGAAGTAAGGGAGGTGAGGAGACTGGATGTATGGGAGGTGAGGAGTCTGGATGTATGGGAGGCGAGGAGTTCGGAAGTAAGGGAGGTGAGGAGACTGGATGTATGCGAGGAGAGGAGTCTGGGAGGTGAGGAGTCCGGGAGTAAGGGAGGTGAGGAGACTGGAAGTATGGGAGGTGAGGAGTCTGGATGTATGGGAGGCGAGGAGTATGGGAGGTGAGAAGTCTGAAAGTATGGGAGGTGAGGAGTCTGGAAGTATGGAGGTGAGGAGTCTGGAAGTAAGGGAGGTGAGGAGACTGGATGTATGGGAGGTGAGGAGTCTGGATGTATGGGAGATGAGGAGTCTGGAAGTAAGGGAGGTGAGGAGACTGGATGTATGGGAGGTGAGAAATCTAGAAGTAAGAAAGGTGAGGAGACTGGATGTATGGGAGGTGAGGAGTCAGGATGTATCCGAGGTGAGGAGTCTGGAAGTAAGGGAGGTGAGGAGTCTGGAAGTAAGGGAGGTGAGGAGTCTGGAAGTAAGGGAGGTGAGGAGGCTGGATGTATGGGAGGTGAGGAGTCTGGATGTATGGGAGGCGAGGAGTTCGGAAGTAAGGGAGGTGAGGAGACTGGATGTATGCGAGGAGAGGAGTCTGGGAGGTGAGGAGTCCGGAAGTAAGGGAGGTGAGGAGACTGGAAGTATGGGAGGTGAGGAGTCTGGATGTATGGGAGGCGAGGAGTATGGGAGGTGAGAAGTCTGGAATTATGGGAGGTGAGGAGTCTGGAAGTATGGAGGTGAGGAGTCTAGAAGTAAGGGAGGTGAGGAGACTGGATGTATGGGAGGTGAGGAGTCTGGATGTATGGGAGATGAGGAGTCTGGAAGTCAGGGAGGTGAGGAGACTGGATGTATGGGAGGTGAGAAATCTAGAAGTAAGAAAGGTGAGGAGACTGGATGTATGGGAGGTGAGGAGTCTGGAAGTCAGGGAGGTGAGGAGACTGGATGTATGGGAGGTGAGAAATCTAGAAGTAAGAAAGGTGAGGAGACTGGATGTATGGGAGGTGAGGAGTCAGGATGTATCCGAGGTGAGGAGTCTGGAAGTAAGGGAGGTGAGGAGTTTGGAAGTAGGGGAGATGAGGAGTCTGGAAGTAAGGGAGGTGAGGAGTCAGGAAGTAAGGGAGGTGAGGAGCCAGGATGTATGGGAGATGAGGAGTCTGGAAGTAAGGAAGGTGAGGAGACTGGCTGTATGGAAGGTGAGGATTCTGGATGTATGGGAGGCGAGGAGTATGGGAGGTGAGGAGTCTGGATGTATGGGAGGTGAGGAGTCTGGATGTATGGGAGGTGAGGAGTCTGCATGAATGGGAGGCGAGGAGTACGGGAGATGAGGATCCTGGAAGTATGGGAGGTGAGGAGTCTGAAAGTAAGGGAGGTGAGGAGACTGGATGTATGGGAGATGAAGAGTCTGGGTGTATGGGAGGTGAGGAGTCTGGAAGTAAGGGAGGTGAGGAGACTGTATGTATGGGAGGAGAGGAGTCTGGGAGGTGAGGAGTCCGGAAGTAAGGGAGGTGAGGAGACTGGATGTATGGGAGGAGAGGAGTCTGGGGGTGAGGAGTCCGGAAGTAAGGGAGGTGAGGAGACTGGAAGTTTGGGAGGTGAAGAGTCTGGATGTATGGGAGGCGAGGAGTATGGGAGGTGAGAAGTCTGGAAGTATGGGAGGTGAGGAGTCTGGAAGTAAGGGAGGTGAGGAGTCTGGAAATAAGGGAGGTGAGGAGACTGGATGTATGGGAGGTGAGGAGTCTGGATGTATGGGAGGCGAGGAATTCGGAAGTAAGGGAGGTGAGGAGACTGGATGTATGCGAGGAGAGGAGTCTGGGAGGTGAGGAGTCCGGAAGTAAGGGAGGTGAGGAGACTGGAAGTATGGGAGGTGAGGAGTCTGGATGTATGGGAGGCGAGGAGTATGGGAGGTGAGAAGTCTGGAAGTATGGGAGGCGAGGAGTCTGGAAGTAGGGAGGTGAGAAGTCTGGAAGTAAGGGAGGTGAGGAGACTGGATGTATGGGAGGTGAGGAGTCAGGATGTATCCGAGGTGAGGAGTCTGGAAGTAAGGGAGGTGAGGAGTTTGGAAGTAGGGGAGGTGAGGAGTCTGGAAGTAAGGGAGGTGAGGAGTCTGGAAGTAAGGGAGGTGAGGAGTCAGGAAGTAAGGGAGGTGAGGAGCCAAGATGTATTGGAGATGAGGAGTCTGGAAGTAAGGAAGGTGAGGAGACTGGCTGTATGGAAGGTGAGGAGTCAGGATGTATGGGAGGTGAGGAGTCTGGAATATGGAGATGAGTCTGGAAGTATGGGAGGTGAGGAGTCTGTAAGTAAGGGAGATGAGGAGTCTGGAAGTATGGGAGGTGAGGAGTCGGTAAGTAAGGGAGATGAGGAGTCTGGAAGTATGGGAGGTGAGGAGTCTGTAAGTAAGGGAGATGAGGAGTCTGGAAGTATGGGAGGTGAGGAGTCAGTAAGTAAGGGAGATGAGGAGTCTGGAAGTGTGGGAGGTGAGGAGTCTGTAAGTAAGGGAGGGTGAGGAGACTGGAAGTAAGAGAGGTGAGGAGTCTGGAAGTAAGGGAGGTGAGGAGACTGGAAGTATGGGAGGTGAGGAGTCTGGATATATGGGAGGCGAGGAGTATGGGAGGTGAGGAGTCTGAAAGTATGGGAGGTGAGGAGTCTGGATGTATGGGAGGTGAGGAATCTGGATGAATGGGAGGCGAGGAATCTGGGAGTAAGGGAGGTGAGGAGACTGGAAGCATGGGAGGTGAGGAGTCTGGATGTATGGGAGGCGAGGAGTATGGGAGGTGAGGAGTCTGGAAGTATGGGAGGTGAGGAGTCTGGATGTATGGGAGGTGAGGAGTCTGGATGTATGGGAGATGAGGAGTCTGGATGAATGGGAGGCGAGGAGTACGGGAGATGAGGATCCTGGAAGTATGGGAGGTGAGGAGTCTGAAAGTAAGGGAGGTGAGGAGACTGGATGTATGGGAGGTGAGGAGTCTGGGTGTATGGGAGGTGAGGAGTCTGAAAGTAAGGGAGGTGAGGAGGCTGTATGTATGGGAGGAGAGGAGTCTGGGAGGTGAGGAGTCCGGAAGTAAGGGAGGTGAGGAGACTGGATTTATGGGAGGAGAGGAGTCTGGGGGGTGAGGAGTCCGGAAGTAAGGGAGGTGAGGAGACTGGAAGTTTGGGAGGTGAAGAGTCTGGATGTATGGGAGGCGAGGAGTATGGGAGGTGAGAAGTCTGGAAGTATGGGAGGTGAGGAGTCTGGAAGTAAGGGAGGTGAGGAGTCTGGAAGTAAGGGAGGTGAGGAGACTGGAGGTATGGGAGGTGAGGAGTCTGGATGAATGGGAGGCGAGGAGTTCGGAAGTAAGGGAGGTGAGGAGACTGGATGTATGCGAGGAGAGGAGTCTGGGAGGTGAGGAGTCCGGAAGTAAGGGAGGTGAGGAGACTGGAAGTATGGGAGGTGAGGAGTCTGGATGTATGGGAGGCGAGGAGTATGGGAGGTGAGAAGTCTGGAAGTATGGGAGGTGAGGAGTCTGGAAGTATGGAGGTGAGGAGTCTAGAAGTAAGGGAGGTGAGGAGACTGGATGTATGGGAGGTGAGGAGTCTGGATGTATGGGAGATGAGGAGTCTGGAAGTCAGGGAGGTGAGGAGACTGGATGTATGGGAGGTGAGAAATCTAGAAGTAAGAAAGGTGAGGAGACTGGATGTATGGGAGGTGAGGAGTCAGGATGTATCCGAGGTGAGGAGTCTGGAAGTAAGGGAGGTGAGGAGTTTGGAAGTAGGGGAGATGAGGAGTCTGGAAGTAAGGGAGGTGAGGAGTCAGGAAGTAAGGGAGGTGAGGAGCCAGGATGTATGGGAGATGAGGAGTCTGGAAGTAAGGAAGGTGAGGAGACTGGCTGTATGGAAGGTGAGGAGTCTGGATGTATGGGAGGCGAGGAGTATGGGAGGTGAGGAGTCTGGATGTATGGGAGGTGAGGAGTCTGGATGTATGGGAGGTGAGGAGTCTGGATGAATGGGAGGCGAGGAGTACGGGAGATGAGGATCCTGGAAGTATGGGAGGTGAGGAGTCTGAAAGTAAGGGAGGTGAGGAGACTGGATGTATGGGAGATGAAGACTCTGGGTGTATGGGAGGTGAGGAGTCTGGAAGTAAGGGAGGTGAGGAGACTGTAGGTATGGGAGGAGAGGAGTCTGGGAGGTGAGGAGTCCGGAAGTAAGGGAGGTGAGGAGACTGGATGTATGGGAGGAGAGGAGTCTGGGGGTGAGGAGTCCGGAAGTAAGGGAGGTGAGGAGACTGGAAGTTTGGGAGGTGAAGAGTCTGGATGTATGGGAGGCGAGGACTATGGGAGGTGAGAAGTCTCGAAGTAAGGGAGGTGAGGAGTCTGGAAGTAAGGGAGGTGAGGAGTCTGGAAGTAAGGGAGGTGAGGAGACTGGATGTATGGGAGGTGAGGAGTCTGGATGTATGGGAGGCGAGGAGTTCGGAAGTAAGGGAGGTGAGGAGACTGGATGTATGCGAGGAGAGGAGTCTGGGAGGTGAGGAGACCGGGAGTAAGGGAGGTGAGGAGACTGGAAGTATGGGAGGTGAGGAGTCTGGATGTATGGGAGGCGAGGAGTATGGGAGGTGAGAAGTCTGGAAGTATGGGAGGTGAGGAGTCTGGAAGTATGGAGGTGAGGAGTCTGGAAGTAAGGGAGGTGAGGAGACTGGATGTATGGGAGGTGAGGAGTCTGGATGTATGGGCGGTGAGGAGTCTGGATGTATGGGAGATGGGGAGTCTGGAAGTAAGGGACGTGAGGAGACTGGATGTATGGGAGGTGAGAAGTCTAGAAGTAAGAAAGGTGAGGAGACTGGATGTATGGGAGGTGAGGAGTCAGGATGTATCCGAGGTGAGGAGTCTGGAAGTAAGGGAGGTGAGGAGTTTGGAAGTAGGGGAGATGAGGAGTCTGGAAGTAAGGGAGGTGAGGAGTCTGGAAGTAAGGGAGGTGAGGAGTCAGGAAGTAAGGGAGGTGAGGAGCCAGGATGTATGGGAGATGAGGAGTCTGGAAGTAAGGAAGGTGAGGAGACTGGCTGTATGGAAGGTGAGGAGTCAGGATGTATGGGAGGTGAGGAGTCTGGAAGTATGGGAGGTAAGGAGTCTGGAATATGGAGATGAGTCTGGAAGTATGGGAGGTGAGGAGTCTGTAAGTAAGGGAGATGAGGAGTCTGGAAGTATGGGAGGTGAGGAGTCGGTAAGTAAGGGAGATGAGGAGTCTGGAAGTATGGGAGGTGAGGAGTCTGTAAGTAAGGGAGGTGAGGAGACTGGAAGTAAGAGAGGTGAGGAGTCTGGAAGTAAGGGAGGTGAGGAGACTGGAAGTATGAGAGGTGAGGAGTCTGGATGTATGGGAGTCGAGGAGTATGGGAGGTGAGGAGTCTGGAAGTATGGGAGGTGAGGAGTCTGGATGTATGGGAGGTGAGGAGTCTGGATGTATGGGAGGTGAGGAGTCTGGATGAATGGGAGGCGAGGAGTCTGGAAGTAAGGGAGGTGAGGAGACTGGAAGTATGGGAGGTGAGGAGTCTGGATGTATGGGAGGCGAGGAGTATGGGAGGTGAGGAGTCTGGAAGTATGGGAGGTGAGGAGTCTGGATGTATGGGAGGTGAGGAGTCTGGATGTATGGGAGGTGAGGAGTCTGGATGAATGGGAGGCGAGGAGACTGGATGTATGGGAGGTGAGGAGTCTGGAAGTAAGGGAGGTGAGGAGGCTGTATGTATGGGAGGAGAGGAGTCTGGGAGGTGAGGAGTCCGGAAGTAAGGGAGGTGAGGAGACTGGATTTATGGGAGGAGAGGAGTCTGGGGGGTGAGGAGTCCGGAAGTAAGGGAGGTGAGGAGACTGGAAGTTTGGGAGGTGAAGAGTCTGGATGTATGGGAGGCGAGGAGTATGGGAGGTGAGGAGTCTGGAAGTATGGGAGGTGAGGAGTCTGGAAGTAAGGGAGGTGAGGAGTCTGGAAGTAAGGGAGGTGAGGAGACTGGATGTATGGGAGGTGAGGAGTCTGGATGTATGGGAGGCGAGGAGTTCGGAAGTAAGGGAGGTGAGGAGACTGGATGTATGCGAGGAGAGGAGTCTGGGAGGTGAGGAGTCCGGAAGTAAGGGAGGTGAGGAGACTGGAAATATGGGAGGTGAGGAGTCTGGATGTATGGGAGGCGAGGAGTATGGGAGGTAAGAAGTCTGGAAGTGTGGGAGGTGAGGAGTCTGGAAGTATGGAGGTGAGGAGTCTGGAAGTAAGGGAGGTGAGGAGACTGGATGTATGGGAGGTGAGGAGTCTGGATGTATGGGAGATGAGGAGTCTGGAAGTCAGGGAGGTGAGGAGACTGGATGTATGGGAGGTGAGAAATCTAGAAGTAAGAAAGGTGAGGAGACTGGATGTATGGGAGGTGAGGAGTCAGGATGTATCCGAGGTGAGGAGTCTGGAAGTAAGGGAGGTGAGGAGTTTGGAAGTAGGGGAGATGAGGAGTCTGGAAGTAAGGGAGGTGAGGAGTCTGGAAGTAAGGGAGGTGAGGAGTCAGGAAGTAAGGGAGGTGAGGAGCCAGGATGTATGGGAGATGAGGAGTCTGGAAGTAAGGAAGGTGAGGAGACTGGCTGTATGGAAGGTGAGGAGTCAGGATGTATGGGAGGTGAGGAGTCTGGAAGTATGGGAGGTAAGGAGTCTGGAATATGGAGATGAGTCTGGAAGTATGGGAGGTGAGGAGTCTGTAAGTAAGGGAGATGAGGAGCCTGGAAGTATGGGAGGTGAGGAGTCGGTAAGTAAGGGAGATGAGGAGTCTGGAAGTATGGGAGGTGAGGAGTCTGTAAGTAAGGAAGATGAGGAGTCCGGAAGTATGGGAGGTGAGGAGTTTGTAAGTAAGGGAGATGAGGAGTCTGGATATATGGGAGGTTTGAAGGTACAGACTGTTGATGTTGAACAGTAGGATTATTCGGATGTTAAGACTATATCGGTGTATGTTTACTGAGAAATAAATAATATGGTTTTCTATGGTTCTATGGTTTGCGTTCCCTTTGCTAAGTATGTGGACATGGCAGTTGCATTCAACCACAAGAAAGGGGAACCACAAGAAAGTTTCATAAGAGATTGTTTCACAACGATTGATTTGTGATGTGTTTATAATGTTAACATGGCAGTTGCATTCAGAGGACACCACAAACATTGAAAGGAAAATCTCATAAAAGATCGGATTAAGGATTGTTCGGATTGGTTTGTGATGTGATTTTGTTGTTAGATATTTGATCCTTAGATAGAGATGTATGTTGTTCGTCGCTGTAATATTCATCAACGCGACGTTAAATAAAATTCTCTCTCTCTCAATTTAAAATCATATTTTGTGACGGTGGATGAAACAAAATATTCAATATTTCTTTCGTTTCTCATTTTATCATTATAATTTTTTTATATTTACGTTTGAAATACGAATGCTGATCATTATAGTCACACTCAGAAATAAGGTAAATACTCCTTTAAGATCAAAAGATCAGCGCTTAGGGTCACTGATCTCCCACAGATCACCATATACGGAATGTCATCAGTGTTCAAAATTTCAGCTATATAGACTTTTTTTTCTCTAAAAATATCAACTTAAAAAAATCAACTTTTTTCATCTCAAATTTTGGCGGTGGATTCAATTTTCTGAGCGGACAAATGTACCAAATTTGTTTGAAATATTTTGCATTTATCAAGGAGATACTCTTCTTCAATTCTTTGTATCAATTTTGGCAATTGGCGCTATGGAAATTAAATGCACAAGGAATTTGCAGCAAAGGTGCCCCTGCCGTCTATGCATTGTCAGTGGCACTTGCTGGTTTTGTTTGGTGCTATGGGGTTACCTGAAATATCCTTTGATTTTTCGCGATGAATATTATTCTAAATTCATACACATATGCTTATATGCTTTATATGAAATAAACATTATGTCAACAATTAGTTCATGAATTATCTCGTAAATTATAGCCACAATTGAGAAAAATAACATCATCTGATTAGGATATGTGTCCAAAATATCTCCCTCACTGGTACTGCCGACATGCTAATTCTGTTGATATCTCAATGCTCAGAACGTGAAGATGGAAGCACTATTAAACATGAAGGATATTTCAAAGATCAGTTCTGAGAAGCAGATGTCTGTTGTCAAGTTTCATCCCAAAAGGTCCATTATCTTGGAAATTACACGAAAATAACCTCCCAAAAACGTTCAAAATAGCGCTGTGACCCGTAGCCCATAATGCCAATTGGGCACAATTGGCTCTGATTGGTCAATCTAATACACTGACTGACGTACCGTGAGTGATACGGTATCATAACCCTGCCATATTACTGAAAGCAGTGATGACAAGTTTTGGAGTTGAGCTTCGGACTGGAACTTATCTAGAGAATATTAGAAATGCTGGTATGAATTTTATGTGCTGATTTTGCTTTCGTTTAACTCCACGTTTTGACTGGGCGATATGTACCGTAATACATGAACGCAGTTATCATATGTAACATAAATATGTACCGGTAGCCTATCACACTGATTTCCAACCCGAAAAAGACGACTACCCTTTGGAGAGCAGCAGTATGGTGATTTAGGGAGCTATCAATCAACTTCTTCTATCTCAGATCACTTCAATTTAACCAGAAATCCATACGTATTCCCCCTGAAAGCATGTATCTTTCCGTAATGGACAATGGTCTTAGAAAGATATATAGCTGTTACAGCCGGAAATGTGTCATCAAGGGGGAAGGCATTCGCCGTTACCGTTTGCGACTTCAAACATCGATCTCCTTGAAAAGAAAGTATCCCAACAGCCCATAGCTACCATTTTGTGACGTCATGAGCCAGTGTCCATGCCGCGCTCATTAGGAATTATTTCATTTATGCACTGGTATAGTTGTTTCAGTATCAAAATATCGACGATGTATATATTGCATGCAGAAGGATAACGTAGTCTACAATCCATTCCAATTTCTATTTAAATAATATAACTGCAGGTGGCTGTTTGTGCCCGGCGGAGGTGTTCTCTCGCGCACATTGCCTGTTAAACGTAGGCAACAATCATACATATATTGTTCTAATATGGCAGGACAATAAAACAACCCATGTTGCCTGATTGGGAAAATCCAAGTTAGCCACTAAAATGGCTGCCACGTATATAAAAGTCAAAAAATTTGCTTTTATAAATGTTGCAATGACTGCAAAAGTACCTAAAAAAACACATATTTCTGAACATTAAGCGGTTACTTCATATAATTTCATATTAATATTATTGTATTAACGTGTTTCTCGTTACAATGAGTATTCTTGTGCTCACCATATCATACACGTTTTCCACTTTAAATGACGTAGCCCATAATGCCAATTGGGCACAATTGGTTTTGATTGGTCAGTATTATACACCAACTGACGTACCGTGAGGGGTACGGTACTAAAATCATACCATATTAGTAAAAGCATTGGGGATATATTCTGGAGCTTCGGGTTACGACTTATCTAGAGAAGATGAGAGATGCTGGTATGATTTTGTGTGCTGCTTTTCTTCCGTTTATCTCCACGTGGGCGATATGTACCGTAATACATAAACGCAGTTATCGTATGTAACATAAATATGTACCGGTAAATAGCCTATCATACTGATTGCCAACCCGAAAAGGACAACTGCTCTTTGAAGAGCAGCAGTATGGTGATTTAGGGAGCTATCAATCAACTGCTTCTACCTTCGATCACTTTCATTCTAACAAGAAATCCATATATTTTCACCTGAATGCGTGTATCTTTCCGTAATGTACAATGGTCTTAGGAAGATATATAGCTTTTACAGCCGGAAATGTGTCATCAAGGGGAAAGGCATTCACCGTTACCGTTTGCGACTTCAAACATCGATCTCCTTGAAAAGAAATTATCCTAACAGCCTAAGCTGTGAAGTACTTCCGGCTACCATTTTGTGACGTCATGAGCCAATGTCCATGCCGAACGCTTTTGGAATTATTTCACTTATGTACTAGTTGTTTTCGTATCAAAATATCGACGATGTATATATTGCATGGAGCAGAAAAACGTATTATACAACCCATTCCAATTTTTATTTAGATGACGTAAATGCAGGTGGCTGTTTGTGGTTATTAGTCCGGGGAAGGTGTTCTCCCGCCCACATTGCCTGTTAAAACGTAGGCAACAAACATATTACATATATTATGTTCCAATATGGTGGGACAATACAAAAAATCCATGTTGCCTGATTGGGAAAATCCAAGATGGCCGCTAAAATGACTACCATGTATATGAACGTCCACAAATGCTTATATAAATGTTGCAATGACGGCAAAAGCACCTAAAACACATATTTCTGTCCAATAAAGCTACACATTTCGAGGTAACAGGATAAATATTTCGGATAAAAGCTGAAAGGTTTACATAAATATATCACGTAATTTCGAAATATCCAGAGGTTTGATTTTTTGCTCGCTCGGTTCAACCCACTCTAAACGCCAACTTGAGTTGCTTCTTTTGTGATAACAGACAATACTAAAATATTTACTTCCGTGGGCTCATTCCAAGATAATGCAAACTGATTCAAATCGGTCCAAAACGATAGCCATGAACATCTGCAATAAAAGCACAGCTGAGATACAAAGGCTACGTCTTAGAATCCTCCGTGTTCTAGTCTGAGTCTAAGGTTCCGAGGCAGGCTTTCCTGCTGAGGCCAGACGTCGTTCATTGTTCCACCTCTTTCGTATCTCACCAGTTTATGCAAACAGATTGAAAGGGGTACAAAATGATGAACTATGAGGTGAAATAGCTCGGTTTTTACATATTTGTAACCTGAGCAATATATAAATCCTTAAGCTAAACGAACAACATTTAAAAGCATTAGACTGCCGATGGCCACATTTCATTCGTCATTCTGGAATGACCCATGATTCTCTGCACTGGATTCTTAGTGAGTTGGCTAAACATGATCCTGATATATACATGTATATCGTCACAAAGTTGTAGTTCTTATCATGTTCTCAACTGGAGATGCGGTGAACAGTTCTGCTCACAATCCAGGCCCGATAGAGTTTAATTTTAGCATAAAATGTCTATACCACCCAACATAGAAATGTTTATATTTGCAGCAGTATCTTGGATACCCCCTTCACGATTTGAGAGCAAAAGGTGGGCCCTACATTGTCCAAATGGGTCGTGGTCGTTTTGATGCCCGCGGCAATAGACGACGATGGGGTTGGTGTGGACTGGAAATGACGTCATGGTGCGCATGAGCAGTCGAGGCTTTGCAGAGAAAGCCGGCATTTTGTGGTTAAGAAGCGGCGTGTTTGTGTAAGATCGGGACCATCCTTTCTCTAAATGAGGCGTGCAGGGTATCGTCTTGCAGTCCTCTGCCTTCAGATTACGCTTGGGGTAGTTTGCCAAAAATGTTAACCTAAAAGTTGAACCATATGACCAGAAGATAAGCCGGAAGTGCTAGGTCAGTCAGTTGAGTGGTTAACTTGGCAGAATCTGATTGGATGGTATTGTGCAAGTACCCCATTGGATAATAATATTAATCCATTTTCATAGGTCAGAATGCCGATCAACTTATTCGCGAAGTAATTAAGCACCCGCTGAAGTTTACTGCTTTAGCTTCTTTGGGCTATGTATATTTACTGAAGAACCCTAGTCTCATTCTATAAAACCAGGAAGTACTATTAGAGCATAGGCTCTTCATTCTCCCTCATGATCCCTTATCAATGTTTGATCTGACAACGCTAAAGCGAGAGTCAACACGGACCGTTCTCGTCTTCATTTGATAGGTTTTTACCCCTCTCCAGCCATGATCCACGTGAGTAAAGCCCTGTACAGATGCAATGTATCAAATAGTCCTTTCGAGCTGATAAAGTGATTTTCAGCCAGGACACGATCGAGCAGGAGGCGATAGACGCGAACTCGCTCTCAGCTCGTATTGAAAATCGTCCCTAATCAATGTACATAACCGTCAATTAGCCCAAACGTGACGCCGGACCTCATTCAGTCTCCATTGACTCCCCATTATCATTGTCATTGGTTTTTAGCTTTGGTTATTATAGAATCAAACCGTTATTCGGCTCGACACCGATATTTGTTCGATATCAAAGAAGCGAATCGACTTGCTTTGACCGCGAAATTGGTCAGTGAAGGATTTAATAATGGTAAGGACGTCTAATCGATATGTGGCTATCACCCCGTCTGTCGAGCACCCATTGATCTGGGCGATCAGAACGGATACCATATCGTGGTTTTAATAGTCCATTTCTCATTAATACCCATTCATATGGACTTGTCAATGACTGTTGAACTCAATTAAAGAGAGCTAAAGCTGCTGAAAACAATGCTACCGCCTGTCATATCTTCTTAGTCTCTGAAAGATGTCGACAGATAAATCATCGTTAACATTGGGAGAAGATTAAGTAATATCCAGACCTTCTCAACCTGGGGTTGATATTATTACAATAAATACACGTAGAGAATACGCCTTTAAATTTATATGTTATATATTTTCTTAAGTTGGATTGTTGGATTTTATTTCCCTTGATCGAACGGGAGTAAATTATTAGCTTGATCATTTCGACTGGCATCGTTGGGAACATCAGCGACGGAATGTCCATCAATGACGGAATGTCCATCAATGACGGAATGTCCATCAATGACGGAATGTCCATCAATGACTGACGGAATGTCCATCAATGACGGAATGTCCATCAATGACTGAGCAACAAGGGGAATTACACACACCATCAAATTCAGCAAAAAAAGACAGGCACATCGGATATGATATCTGTACACCTATTACTAGTCATTAAGTTTGAGAGTATCGACTGACCGCTTCAGACATCATCGCTCGAACTCTCAAACTCACCACACTTCATTCATGTACGTCCGGCGTTCCCATGAGCCCACGTACAGTCAGCGCAAATCAAACAAAAACGGTTTCCATTAGCAACGAGGAAATGCGTTCCACTCAGTTTTGTCATTCTAAACCAGATGAGCCATTACAGAACTCGGAAAACCAATTCGCCAACACAGTTCTCCAAAGTAGAAAAGTAAGCGTATAGATTTGCATAACTTCGCGCAGTGCCCCTATAAGAGGACGATTGCTGGAGGCGGGCGAGTCATTGGCTAGTGAGAAGTGGGTACCATCATCAGCGGCTTTTTAACGACCCATTCAGAATACCCGAGAGAACCATACCTTCACACTTACATAACGTAGGTGAATTAACAGCAGGATTTTACGGTAGAATAGTGGCTCCTGTCCATTTGCTCTTTGAGAGATCGTCTACAATCGCCAGTCATGTCCAGCGAAAAAGATACGGCCAAGCGACGATTGGCTTTCCAGAAAAGTTACAGTTTAGAGGTGAGCTAGAATTTAATTATCGTTTTTTTGTTGTAAATTCGATATAAAGTTATCGAACTATTCGTTAATTATATATTGACACTGGACTTCAAAATTTTGAGCGCCAGACAAAAATTGTTCCAATTTGACCAAACATGGTATGTTCACCCTTAAACTCTCCCGTGCAATGCCAAGTCTATTTTTGTCTCTCGTTGCTTAAAAAAATCCAAAACAAAACCAGTAACATTGGGAGTTTTCCATATCGAAATCCTGGATGTTTTCCCGGTAACCCCTAAACTTTAGAATCCTATATCGGATTTTGAGTGTGATTCTGATCAGGAGAGATTGACTGTTTTTGACTGGACTAAGTTGAGAACTTTATTAGAATGTTGCAAACGGAAGCCATAAAACTGGTGACTATGCTGTAATTTGCTTGAAAGTGGTGTTGTCATATTATTATTATTATTCTAACTCAGCTGTTTGGGTCTAAAACCGCGATATGTATACCAGTAATTATAAAATAAATATTTCGATTGGAATTTGGTTTTCAGGATTATTTTGGTCATGTAGTAGTATTATTGTCCATGGGATCGTAATTGGGGTTATGGTTGCTATATGATGTCCAATTCGTGTATATGATGTCCAATTCGTGTAAGTCTCCAGATGTATTCGTTTATCACACAATGTTTCCATGTGTTTTAGCGAGCTGCAGATATCTACCTTCACGATAATTTTTCTTCTTCACGACGGCTAAAATGATGATAATAACCGTACATAGAAAATTTCGTTCTAACGAATTGGAATTCCTCATGTGCCAGACTATGAAGAAGTGCCCGAAGTCCCAATGGCCGTTGTTCCATTGGGGAAAAGATCAAATTAATGGCTATTGAACAGTGCTTCAATGATCGAGCGTGTTGAAATCTGTCATGTAACGGTAGCAGTCATAGATATGGAATCAAATGAGAGAGAGAGATAGAGAGTTAGATTGAACGTTGCGTCGTTGATATCAAATAAGAATATATGCGAGTGCAAAAAATGTCCAACGATATGGGCCGAAAAAGTAGTAATAAACGAATTTCACGCCCTGGTCGGACGCGGACAAAAGGGTCGAAAGACGGAGTGTTGGATTGCGAATTTGGAGAGACCACGAGTTGTTGTACTATAATTCTGATTCTTAGTCATCAACAAGGTTAGGTAGATTGCGATCGGTCAGCGTGTCGTGCTTCTCGGGCAATGTCCAAAACAGTTCGGCCCGAGGACAAAGAGTAAATACCGGTTAAATTGATTTTATACAAGATAAACGATCTGATTATCAATCAAACTAATATGTTCTAGTATGGGAATGGGTTATCTAAGATAAACTCTGTGTTACCATTGATTTCATTGATATCGAACGTTAACAGATGTCAATGATATCTGCCGTAAAGAATGGACCCTAATTGAAGAATACCTAGAGACTGGTTCATACCGTAGAGAGCTATAGCATTCACATAATGTGTGATATCATTGTGGGTACTGATATATCAAAAGTCGATTTTCTGAGGAACAATATGAACATGGCGCTCACAATCCTCAGCACATGGTCTGAATTTGCTTCTTACATCTGCGATTAAGTATCTATTAAACTTCATTCAAGGTAATCATAAACGACTATCGCAGTATTCGGGTGCAAAGTTCGAGACAAATATAATGTAGAAGAATAAATATTGCTTGTGATGCATCTATATCTTTTATGAACAACTACTTCTTTTTATAGCAAGGTTGGAATTTGTCATTCTATTTCGTGAGACAAATATAATGTAGGGAAATACATGATATGCTCTTTGTTCGCACATGTAATTGCCAATCGTGATGGAGAAAATTATTTAAAATATAAACGTTGTACGACATGGCAACATTAATAATACCTCTGGGCATAATGCTACATTTACCGCATTTGACTGAACGACCAATTCTGTTGCCAGCAGTCATCCAATATTATGAAGGACTTTTAGAGGTTTTCAATAGCAATTTTATTCGCCTGACGTTTCACTTTTACCACCCGAATTCACAGCCTTGAGGCATCTCGTCGATAACTGGAGTCTCCTGTTCAAGCAGTCACACTCCACGAAGGACACACATCTTCGTCCATACCTCTTCCCCAAAACAATGTAATATCTTGGTCACATGCATACATTGCGTTAGAGGTGTTCATGCATATATCGTACTATCTGGAACTCATTCCGTAGCCATAATGTGTGTACTGATATACATTCTGCCTTCCATTTACTACAGACATTGGTATGACATGCGCGATTAAATTCATATTCATCATGGCCGCAGTAGCGATGCCATGTTCCGAAGCTCAAGCATCCATTTTCCAACATATCGACATATATCATCCTTTTCTAACACTTATAACATTTCAGACACACTCGGGGTTCGTAACTGTTTCCTTGGTCAAGGGAGATAAATGCTGAGGAAAAGGTGTTGACGCTCTTAATATAGCTTGAAACGACTCGAATGCTGACCAGTCAAAAAGATTTTTGTTTGCCTAATGACTCAGTTTTACATGGCTATATCCTTAACTGACCCTGGGGGACGATGGGAGGTGGGGGCGTTCCCTGGATGAGAGTGAAGCGCATTGAACGAAATAGTATAAAGAGGTTTATTTGTTTTAGTGTTAGTCCGCTTTTCCTTGAATCGGTCGTCTTGGTCCGAAGGCATGGTCTGTGTAATTTATTGCATGAGTTTGTTTTTGTTGGGGTCAGCCATACAAGTTACGCACAAGAGGGTGGAATGGGTTCGAAATTGAGCGGTACCTGTATTTTACGTGCGCTTGGGGCAATGGTGAAAGTTCAAAGGAAAGGAACTTAAAACTAAAGAAGAATCGGAAATGACAATAAGCATTGACAACTTTCTCTTGCAAGAAATTAGCTAGTTTAGTTTATGCTTGCCTGTGTTGATATTCATAGTGGCTTATATAAGTTATTTGATGATCATGGAAATTCTTCATTTGAACGGCAGCTGGCTACTGAATGTCGTACTTGACGCTTGTGATGAGATTGACACATCATTTATAGTATTCATCTTTCTTTCAGACGAAGAGTTCATGGCGACGTAGAAGTTTGATAGAAGACGCTAAATTTGACACGGTGACAAATGCTGAATTTGAGAAACGAGAAAAAACCTTGAGTAGGGGTGACTCAATCAACGAGGAAGACGAAGTATTCTCAGCCAATGGAGAGGCTCATACCTTACCGGAAATAGAGACTGCCCAGAAGATCAGC
>JAVTVY010038531.1:0-15794 GCA_036873755.1 Hanleya hanleyi | reverse complement strand
ATGCCTCCACAGTTCAAATTTTGGAAGCTCCTTTTACTAGAAATTTATGTAGAATGTGAATGAGAGAAGCCTGGGGACAGGAAACTTGAACAGAAATTGAAACTTTGACGTGAAGGTGATGGCATAACAAGGTTGGAAAAATCCTAAAAAATCTTCATTCAGGCAAAATATATATGGACAAGGGTGTATGTTTGCATTCTTGATTAAGGTTTGTATTTGAATGTTAGTTTATATTAAGTACTTTGAGAGAGAGAGAGAATTAAGGTTTAACGTCGCATTCAGCAATATTTCAGCTATATAGCGACGATCAAACAAAATTCTAAGTAATCAATTCAACAACTCGGTAAACTAATGCGTTAAAACAGGTACAAACATTAAAATTTGTACAACAAACCAATCTCTCTCAAATAACCTAAAATACAATCTTCTTTCACTCTGCTAAAAAGATCTTCCAGCGTATCTGCTCGATAAAGAGTATCTCTTACAGTTTTAAAATCTATGCAGTCCATGAGAATATGTTTCACCGTCAGATCTTCATGGCAAGGTATACACCTTGGAATCGGCTCCTGTTTTAGTAAATATTCATGAGTTAATCGTGTGTGGCCGATCCTACATCGTCTAATCATGGCCTGGTCGAAGCGTTTATGACTGTTCAGGTGAGTATAACCAACCCTTTTTTTGAACTCGTGAAGTTTATTATTATCCATAGTATCCCATAGCGATTGAAACATCCTTCTTACATATGCCCAGATAGATGGTCTGAAATCGCTGTATGGGAGACCAACAGGGTCAACTTCTCCATCTAAAGCTGCCTTAGCTAGTCTATCAGCTTCAGTGTTGCCTTTGATGTCAACGTGACTAGGCACCCAACAAAACACAATATCTATCTGTTCATCAAATCTGGTGTCATATACTTGTAGAATTTCCAAGATGGTGGGATGAGTGGAAATTCCATTTTTAATTGCTTTAAGGCATGACAGTGAATCTGAGAATATGACCTTCTAAAGCTGATAATAGAGCTTTTGCTTCTGCAGTAAATATGGAACTTTTACCTGGCAGTCGATACGTTTTAGTTTTGGAACTAAAGATAGTAGCACATGCTACCCTCTCACCATCTTTAGAACCATCTGTATAAATAGCCTGATGTGAACTGTATTTCTCTCTCAGTAGACCAAATTCTTGTGTATATACGAGCTGGCTCGTGTCTGCCTTTTTATATTTAGTCAGTGAAATATCTACCTCTGGCGTGGCTAACTGCCATGGTGGAGTTGGCAAGACCTCGTTAGGTAAAATCTGGCTAACTTTAATACCAGCTACTACAAGGTGTGGTTTCATACGGATTCCAAGGGGTGGAATAATCGAGGGTTTTTGCGAATATAAATCTGCGTACTCAGGGTTGAAAACACAGTTATATGCAGGATTAGTGCTGGATGGAACAAGTGTTCCATATTCAGATAACATTAGTCGTATTGAAAATATTGTTTTTGACCACGATTATAAATGTTTACTTTAATTTTATACAATAGGCAGAATTATATCTGAAGAGCATCTTGGTGGATATTACTATTAGGTATAATGCATTGTAAGCATGTAATTGTAGTACTACATTGTAGTTACTAGTAACATTTTTGCATCTATGTACTCAAATTTACTTGATTGCCTGTTGAATGGTGCTGGATTGAACCTGGTCTGACATGCAACGTCAACGAGATATTTTATAATTCTGATATTTACTGAATGTAGGGTTTGCTCGACTAACCAGCAACATCTGTGTAGCTGCCGGACCTAAATATCGGACAGTCAGTTTATAACACTTTTCTCGGCCCAAAATAATGAAATCCACCTTTTAAGTTAAATCTTGGGCTTGGAAACCCTTAACATTCGGTGGGTAAGCTTAGTTTGCTCGAGCATTCTCACAACAACTTTCTTGGGCCAAAGAACAAATTTTCTGCCACATCTAAATTTTTCTTTCAATAAAAAATAACTTTCAAAGCATTCTCTACATTTGGGGACACAAGTTTTCAGTTTGTGAAAAAAAGAAACTTGTCTCTATCTGGAGCATGTCCCCGAACATGAAGAATGCCGTGGAATGGATTTTTCATTGGCTGCAGAAAAGGTAGATTTCATTGTTTGGCGTATAAACCATCGTTTTGTGGCTGCCGGACATTTAGGTCCAGCAGCTACACAGATATTGCCGGTTTACGGAGCCTACATTTAATAAATATCAGAATTATAATATATCTTGTAGGGGTGCATGTCAGACTAGATTGAACCCCAAACCACCTATGATCAGGTGATTCCTTATGAAGACTATATTATATATTGTCTAGTCAGTAGTGCTAAGTTGTTGTAAACTGTATTCTAAATAATGATTTTTGACAAATTCTACACCCCATATTAAGCCAGATAATCTTGCACAGGAGCTATTATTGTGCATGCATGTGCACTTGATGGATGGAAATATTGCTGCATATGTTTGAATGTCAAAATTTTAAGACTGTTTGAAATCGGTCTCCTACTGATTTATGTCACTGCCAAATATCTTTGTTTTTATATAAATGCATTTATATTTGATATTTTTTGGTATGTTGGTGCCAAATATTTTGTCTTCACATGCCCATACAAAAGGTGGATTTGTCACATCAAATTGAGGTGAAGATCTCAGGGACCTAAACAAATGTTTATTGAAAACCACAATTTTGTGTCGGGCCTGGAACACAATAACAAGTTTTGCTTGACAAGCGAGTCCAAATTTATGGAAGTCTGCAGTGTCCATTACCATTCTTACAACTTGTATCGAAGACGATGCCCCTACCAGAGCAAGATATAGCGACAGGCCGAACAGTCTTCTACAAATTCGGGCTCACCTGGTTCGTGTGTACCAGACCTTACAGGATAAATTATGGGAAGACCAGGTGTTGTGCAGGGAAAAATTGATGCCAAATTTTAATCTTTTTTTGTCGTAAATGTGATGAGGGAACTTTCTAATGTCTAGTCAATAGCAGATCTAAAGGTCACTGCATGTATTGGATTGCACATGAGACTCAATTTTAGGACATGGAAAATGGTTCATCAGTTGTTGGATTTTGTTATTTTCTTAAAGTCATGACGAAGGTTGTGGGCCCAGTCAGATCTTCCAAAATATCCATCTTTCATGTGGTTGTGCTCATCTGCCATTTAATTCCTGTGTTATCCCTATTTTAATGTCTCAGTTTTATCAGTTTATGGTACATGTATAATGCGAAATCTTTTATGTTCACCCATTTTTGCTCACTAAAATATTTATTTTTCACCACTGATCTCTGTGGACTTGTTTTTGCTCAGTGCTGGTTCAGTCGTAATGTACTTGTATTCGCTCTATACATACATGGTAGACATCTATTGATTGTCTTAAAGGTGAACTACATGGTTTCTCAAATACAAATGTGAGGGTTTTTTTTGCCAAAGAAGGTATGTGTGGAATACTATTGAAGTGGCTAATGATGGACCTTTCAAGGTTTAATTATCAAACGTTCAGTCTGTATACTGATAGGACAAAGGTGCATTGCTACTGAACACTGTGTACAATTGTTGAAATATCTTGCACTTAAAGATTTCCATTGGCCAACTACAACAGGTCAAAGTTTGGCTTTCAGATTCCTATTCTAAGGGAAAATAATAATGATTTTGTGAGTAACTTCTACAAAACAATTTGCCGATGATGAAATTCTTGAATGCATAGTTTGGTGTAAGCATTCCATGTGAGAAAATGGAAATAAAAATAGAACTTTTATCAGAATCCACGCAGTCACTTTTCAGCTAGTGAATTTCCAGGAAATGCTTTGCATATTATAGAATTCTAACTATCTCATGATTTGAAGCGGCATTATATGACTATTTTTTCGTCAAAAAGATTCATTTCCCTACTGGAATTATGAAACATTAAAGAACACTTGTATGGAAAGGTATGGGTTGACCCTAACCTTGTATTAGTTCTGCATTCGAGACTGCCAAGAGAAAATCAACGAAAGATCCCCAAGAGGTGATGCATGGGTTGACATATGGGATAAATGACCTCAATGGAATTGGGTCAAAGTGCCATGCATAATAGTGCCTGAGATTTTACAATAAATTTTCCTATAATCTAATTTGTGTTTGTCAATTCTATTTCATGAATCATGCACTAAATCCTTGACCTTGATAACCTTGTTCTCCAATATGAAGGCAGAAACCAGGGCTCCATTGCAAGTACGTATACTAAGTTGGGATGATCTTCGGAAGATTCGAAGGCGACATACAAAAGAATTTCAATATTTGAATAACACATGGGTTAATAGTTTAGAAATAACTCATCTAGGCTCACTACCTTGTTACTATTCGATTATCATTGGTGTTCGAATGATCAGGAGCTAATTTGACCCGATGACAAACTATAGCTCGGCATGATGTCGGGAGATAATGTTAAGCTTCCACAGTGACCACATCGTCTGCTCCAATGATAATAGCATTACACGACCTAGACCTAGTGTTTTTTGACGTCACCAAAGACTGCCACCAGGTCATGCGCCTAGATGATGTAATTTACTTAAAACCATGTCAGTATGTGTGGCACTTAAAACCACTGATTGACACAGTTCAAATTCGGAATCGGACTATATATCTGCACTTCGTTACAGATAAACTGAATATGCTTGACAAGGTTTTCGGAATCCTTTTGAAAGTTGCGAGACATGAGGGCGAGACTCACAAAACCCCTCGGCTTCCCCCAAGCAACATAGTGTGAGTACATGGCCTGATCTAAATTTTTAGTTTGGGCACCCATACATGGCGCAGAGTGTGATAAGTTAGTGAAATCAGCCATGATCATTGATGTGGGACTGTCAAAGCCCATGAAAGCTGTGGGAGTATTAAATGGTCTAAATACAGCCTGATAACTTAATATTTGGCAACAGTACTTGCAATGTGGTTTCAGCCTGTTCAGAGAGGGGATTTGCTGGAGTGGAAATGTTTTTTTTCTTTTCGTTTGGGCACCCAAACTCATTATAACGGGCTCAAAAACGGCCTGGATCAGTCCTGGGCTATATTTACTAATCATTCAGAATTGTCCTTCTTTACAGCATATATCATTATTCTGCAGATTTAACAGCTACATTCAAACATGTATCACAAAATCAGATACTATTGCACCTGAAAGGGGTGTAACTCCATAAAATAATGGCTGAAACGACTAATTTTCTGTTGACTTCTAGAATACAACTATATAAATAAATTTCCAAAATGTAATAGTTGAGACATAGTTGATTACATTCAAGCACAAGTAATAAAGTAATAATCTATAAAGGGGCATAACTCTGTAAGATATGGGTCGGGCGGAGCAATTTCCAATAGGCGTCTGACTTATACCTAGATAAATAAGTTCCCAAAATTTGGTAACTTTGTCTCGAACAGTTTTGCCTAAAATGCGGCAACGGATGGACATACATGGCGACGCCAGTAACCCCCGAGGCCAAAATGGCCGAGTGGTAAAAACCAGTGAGAGAAAACTGTGGGTATATTTTATTAATAATCTGGCAATTGAACAGTTGATACTCGCATTTAAATAAGGGCTTTCGTAGCAAAGTTTCGACCGGATGTCTTGAAGAGAAAAAAATCTATGTATACCTTGGTGGGGTATACATATAATTCCATTAAAACATTGACAATCAATCAAACTTAATGTTTGCCCCAAAAATTTTTTCCTTAAAGTGACAGTAAACCCTCCGATGAAGTGAAGGTCAAATGAAAGACATTGAAATTTCAAATGTATCCAAATTTAGTTTTACTTCATTTATGCGATTTTGTTTTACCGGGTAAAAAGTACTTAACTATTTGTATGGTAAATCATAAGTACCAAGACCATTTGAACCAGGCATTTAATTTCCTCGATTTTGCACATGCACATGCACATTGGAACAGTGGGTCAGTGTTGAAACCGGGAAGTGCATACGTTTAACATATATGTATTAAGGCAGTGTGACGTCACCGGACCCAGATATGATCGCAACAGACCACCATAGAATCCCATGCTTTCTTTGCGGTTTACTCTGTGTAATAAAATCGTAAAAAATGACAAAAAATATTTTCAGACATTGTTTCCAATTGTCTTTCATTTGATGGAAACTTTACGATCACTTTAATATAGCGTGTTGACCAAATAAATGCATGAAATAAAAGTTGTTTTTCTTTTAGAAGTGTGACACAGGCTTAAGAAAACACAGCAAGGAAGCAATCAGAGATTGCTCAATTGTATGCCCACCCTTCCGCTTCATTCTGACACTGCTCCGCCATTGTTCTGTTCTGTGTTGGTCTGTGGAGGCCTAATTTGGCTAATTATAAAAATTCTGTTTCAGTCACTTTTTTCGGCATGCCTCGCATAATACATATTCCAAGTATCGACCAACAAGTAATAATACAATGTTTTGATGCAAGATGGTCGCCCGGGGCTTTCGCCAAATCCAAAAATGTGACCTGGTTATGAGATCTACATTCCTTGGGAGTATATTGTGGTGAAATTATGAAGCGATCGTGAATTTTGAATTTTGCACCCAATTCACTCTTTTGGGGCAATTTCATACTTCAGGACCTATGTGGTCTGCTTTGGAATGTAGAAAAACATATACATATCAATTTTCCCGGTCCAAATCGGCTATGGACGATCCAGCCTGGATAAATAAATATATCCCATTCATTTAGATTTGATCAACAAAGGTTCATAACTCTTGAAAATATAACCGAAAGCAGAGAAACTTCACGCTGCACAACCGTGGGGCATTGACCCACATATCATGCAAATTCCATGCTTGTCCATACAATATTAACCGAGATAACCGAGATCCAGCCCGGACAAGTCCCAACTCACAAAGATTTCAAGAACAAAAGGGCATACAATATTAACCGAGATCCAGCCCGGAGAAGTCCCAATTCACAAAGACTTGATGAACAAAGGGCCATAACTCTTGAAAATATATGCGAAACGCGAAGAAACTTCACGCTGCACAACTACAGGGCACTAAGCACATACCCTGCAAATTTCATAATTGTCCATACAATATTAACCAAGATCCAGCCCGGACAAGTCCCAATTCACGGAGATTTCAGGAACAAAGGGCCATAACTCTTGAAAATATAAGCGAAACGGGGAGAAACTTTACGCTGCACAACTGTGGGGGCACTGACCAAATATCATGCAAATTTCATACTCGTCCATACAATATTAACCAAGATCCAGCCCGGACAAGTCCCATTCACAGATATTTCAGAAAAAGGGCCATAACTCTTGAAAATTATACCAGAACTCGGAAGAAACTCTACGCTGCACAACTACGAGGCACTGGCCACACTCCATGCAAGTTTCAATCCTATCCATCAATTATTAACAGATATCGCGCGGACAAGAAATTCAGACGGACGGACAAAGCGATCGCTATATGCCCCCCCCCCCTCTAATTAGAGGAGAGGGGGGGCGGGGGGCATAATTAATGTTGTCAATGGATACTGGAGCACCGTCTGGTAAACTGACTGTACAAATATCGCCTTAGGTTCACTTTCAGTTTTTATCATGATCCTAGTTTCCATACAAATTCAGTGGAATAAGTGTCTTGAACTGGAGAGTTCACGTTCATATTTTCACCTTGGCATGAATTCAACACTCGTAACCATGTCCACTACGTATTCCATGAGGGTTTTTTTGTATATACACATGAACAATATGTTTAGTCTCACATTCTGCTTCAAAACTCCCCACCAATCCAAAAGATGGAACAAGATCTTAGAAGATAAAAGTTTCCAGTTAACCTACCTAGCCTGAATACATGCGGCTAACTAAAATATGTTGGCATTTTTTGGTGATGAAGATTGTGGCAAAGATACATGTATATTATATTTATTGGTTGTTCACTTCATGATGTTAACCTGGAACTTTCTGGCTTAAGTGATCTTTACCTCTGAACAAATAGAGTTGTCCTATGAAAAAGGTAAGATTGGTGCCTCAAGAAGTAGGTTAGGCTAGTCACACTACTCTTGTGTACGGTACCAATGATAATAAAGGCTCATTTCCACAGCACGCCGCGACAACCACACCTGCAAACCACAACATTTTGCAGTTTGGCGCATTTCCACAGCACGCGTTATGACTGACACTCTCGCCATTCCAGCCATTCAACGGACGGGATTCCCCTCAACGTAAGCGGGCTAACGATTTCTATCCCCTCCGATTGGTCGATAGTTCAGCTACAACGCGTTGAAATAGCCCTGGTTCTAATTTTGTCGCGCGTCAAAAATGTGGTTTTCATGTCGCCGCGACTGATGAGTACTTCACCACTGAATAACATGACGGCTATTTTTCGGATGTGGTTGTCGCTGTGAAAACGCGTGCTGTGGAAATGGGTCTGAACAAGGAGATTTTGCTTGGGCAATAACCAAATATTTCAGCTGGGATTTTGCATTCTATGTTCCACGAATATCATGACCTCCCCATAGATATCTATGCCATGAGAATTGGACTCTCTCAGGACGTCCATCTGCTGGAGCTTCACTAAGTCCTCACCCTCTAAAGGAGTATGGACAGGTGGAACTTTAACAATAGTTTCTGGGTCAGATAAGTCCCAATCCACACCAAAATTTTCCTGCAATACTTCTGCGGGAATGTTGTAATTGAATAGGTTTGTAATGGCGATGGACCTTCTGTTTTCATAATTCCATGGTACCAAAGTTGTAATGGTGTTCTGCTCTTTTCTGTTCTTATTTTATGATGATTATGAATGTTTGCCCAATCTTGCAACTCCCTATCAATCCGTGGAATGAAAACAAAATGAAGGACGAAGAGGTGTACTTAATTAGTCACATCCAATATGTTGTTATCCTCCATATGATAAAAAAATTTGTAGTATTTATCAGCAACTTTGGTGTACACATCTCTCCAAAGTCTTTCAATCCGTTGGTTGTGGACAGAACGACCAGTAATTGCACTATTACGGTTTGCTCCCATCTCCCGTTTCATGAACCGAATAGTGTGAACATATTCTCCCCCATCATCCGTACGAATGCGACTTGGCAAACCAAAGTTGTGGACACCCCGTAAAAAAAACTCGAGACTTGTTTTGGCTTTATTATTTCCCACTGCTCTTAGATATGGTATAATTACAAGCGTCTAGTCCGTCATTCATAATCCAGCCGTCGTCCATTAGAGAATATCCGCGTCCATAATCCAAAGACCTATTCCATTTTCCACATAACAGTATTAGCACCAAATTCAAAAAGACAATCATAGTATACATACACATAGGCTTGTTTCCTGCAAGAGAGAAGCGGTCAACAGTTTTCAATGATGCCGGCAAGACATCATGATGTTCCAAAAATATCAAATCCGTGTCGCTGATCAGTATTCTTAATCCATAATATTCGTTATAGAGTCGTCATCTAAAAAAAAGATGTATCTCAGTCACGCTTTGATTGTGACTGTTCATATGAGTACCATGAGGATCTTGAAGTACATGGGTCCATCTATGCCACCATTTATTATAATTCCAGATGATCCACTGAGTAGCTTTACATAGTAAAGAAGTATTGTTACTCCGAATAACGACAGAAAAACCATATTTTGATCAATATTTCGACATATATTATGTCATCGTCAGGACTGATACGCATACATGTTCAACAACACATTATATACTACACAGGTGAGAAATGTAACCATTCACGTCTCAGTAATTACAAAAGACATTGTAGTACAACAGTAGTCAGGTGAACACTTTTCATGGTAAATAACATAGTTCTTGGTAAGCATATGTGCAGATTGGTATTACAAAGATTGTATATACAACATAAGAACAAAGGTGAACAGATTTTGTTAATTGAATAGAGTGAGTTCTTTAGATGCTTTTAAACCAGCGTTTAATATCGGCCGTGTACGTCTTATAGCAAGGGCTTCTTTAAATAGTATTTCTGACCAGTGTTTGGCTTTGTCTATTACTTTACAATTGTTTGTGATTAGAGGTTTGAAATTGGAACTGTTTTTATTAGAGAATGAGTCAGGTAGTTGAAACATGCTGTGTATATAGAGAAAACCTTCACATTTAACAATGTGATCAAAAACACTACCCACACCAGATGCATGCTCACGGAGTCGTTCGGTCAGGCATCGGTCCGTTTTTCCTATGTACTCAGCATTACAACCTGGGCATGTAAATTTGTATATAATCAAGCTTTTGTATTCGTCAGGAGTTTGATCTTTAACTGAGGTATAATAGCTAACTTGTCTAGTTTGCCATAAATATACAAAACGTACATCCTTTTTGAGATGCTTTTTTATTTTTGACACGCATTTACGCGCAACACGTTCACCAAATTTACCTAAATATGGCAATCTCAGCCAAATCCTAGGAATATCACCGTCATTACGGTCTGAATGACGGTCTGAAGTTGCCTGTGGAGGGTTTCTTTTTTGGCAAGACTTAAATTTCTCAATCAGACGTTGTGCAAGCCCTTTAGTATATCCATTCCATAAAAGAAATTTTTTTGACACACAAAAGTTCAGATTGTAATACAGATGGTGAACTACAGAGTTTAGTTGCTCTAGACACGAGGGCTCGTACCCAAGCAACTTTTCGGGACCATGGCGCAAAACTTTCGTAATGAATGTATTGTCCAGTGTTAGTAGGCTTTCTATAGATTGTGGTTTCTTCTCCATTGAACTGGATATCCAGGAAATGTACATAAGCACAGTTTTCAAATGTTTCATTAGTGAACTTCAATTGTGGATGGAAAGAGTTGAAAGTTTTCAATATAGTATCAAAATTGCTTGGTTTAGCCAAGACGAGAGTATCGTCTACAAAGCGAATGTAGAACTTGATAATGTCCTTTTTAATAAGGTCGTCCACAAGCTGTTTTTCAAGTTCTGTCATGATGATGTTTGCCAACACAGGGCCCAAAGATGAACCCATAGACACACCGTCAATTTGTTTATACAATTGTCCATTGCAGGAAAACGGGGTTTTAGTGCATGTATCCAAAATTAGTTTCTTAAGGGTTCGTTTCCTCAGCTTGGTATTTATTTCTTTGTCTTTGTAAATTCTGTTAAGAGAGACGTTGGTGACTTTTGACAGTGGAACATTGGTGAACAAGGATTGTACATCAAAAGAAACGAATCTATATCCTTCGTCATGAAGATGAGCTGGTATACTATTAATCCTCTCTGCGGCGTCAAAAGAGTCTTTCACATTATATTCATTATGAGTCAGTGGATTCAAAAGTTTAGCCAAATATTTTCCAACTGAGTAGTATGCAGTTCCGGTTGTGTCAATGATGGGTCTCAATGGCGGTATAAGGTCAAATTCCTTATGTACCTTAGGGAGACCATGCGCTCGTGCCGGCATAGTTGATTGCGGCCTCAAATACTTATACTCATCTTCGGAAATCTCTCCCCTCTTTTGAATAGTTCTCAAGTAGTTTTGAAGAGTCCGCATTTGAGTAAAGATGGGATCAGTAGCCAGTTTTCTGAACTTCTTCTCATCCGAGAAAAGATTCATATATATTGAAAACTTTCAACTCTTTCCATCCACAATTGAAGTTCACTAATGAAACATTTGAAAACTGTGCTTATGTACATTTCCTGGATATCCAGTTCAATGGAGAAGAAACCACAATCTATAGAAAGCCTACTAACACTGGACAATACATTCATTACGAAAGTTTTGCGCCATGGTCCCGAAAAGTTGCTTGGGTACGAGCCCTCGTGTCTAGAGCAACTAAACTCTGTAGTTCACCATCTGTATTACAATCTGAACTTTTGTGTGTCAAAAAAATTTCTTTTATGGAATGGATATACTAAAGGGCTTGCACAACGTCTGATTGAGAAATTTAAGTCTTGCCAAAAAAGAAACCCTCCACAGGCAACTTCAGACCGTCATTCAGACCGTAATGACGGTGATATTCCTAGGATTTGGCTGAGATTGCCATATTTAGGTAAATTTGGTGAACGTGTTGCGCGTAAATGCGTGTCAAAAATAAAAAAGCATCTCAAAAAGGATGTACGTTTTGTATATTTATGGCAAACTAGACAAGTTAGCTATTATACCTCAGTTAAAGATCAAACTCCTGACGAATACAAAAGCTTGATTATATACAAATTTACGTGCCCAGGTTGTAATGCTGAGTACATAGGAAAAACGGACCGATGCCTGACCGAACGACTCCGTGAGCATGCATCTGGTGTGGGTAGTGTTTTTGATCACATTGTTAAATGTGAAGGTTTTCTCTATATACACAGCATGTTTCAACTACCTGACTCATTCTCTAATAAAAACAGTTCCAATTTCAAACCTCTAATCACAAACAATTGTAAAGTAATAGACAAAGCCAAACACTGGTCAGAAATACTATTTAAAGAAGCCCTTGCTATAAGACGTACACGGCCGATATTAAACGCTGGTTTAAAAGCATCTAAAGAACTCACTCTATTCAATTAACAGAATCTGTTCACCTTTTTCTTATGTTGTATATACAATCTTTGTAATACCAATCTGCACATATGCTTACCAAGAACTATGTTATTTACCATGAAAAGTGTTCACCTGACTACTGTTGTACTACAATGTCTTTTGTAATTACTGAGACCTGAATGGTTACATTTCTCACCTGTGTAGTATATAATGTGTTGTTGAACATGTATGCGTATCAGTCCTGACGATGACATAATATATGTCGAAATATTGATCAAAATATGGCTTTTCTGTCGTTATTCGGAGTAACAATACTTCTTTATTATTATAATTCGCCATCTGAAAATTGAAAGAAAGAGCAGTTTGTATTCTTAAACAATAGACACATGATGCATTGATATGCCCCAGGAGAACTGACTGCTTCATATATTAAAATGTATTATTAGAACAGCTTCATGATATGATTTGATGGAATACCAATTGACAAGTTTAAAGAGAGATGATCTCTCTTTGAATCCACTCACTAAAAATTATTAATTTTCTAATTTTTAGACCACAGCACACTGACCTTTGACCTTGACCAGTTATGGAAATAATCTCATCTGACCTAACAGATCAAAACAGTCTGGGAGCCAAATTGATTCTCTAAGAGCCAACTGATTTTATTATATATATATCGGTACAAGAAAAGAGAACAAATCACTTTTGTTGCGATGTATTTATGTAAGTTTTTCTTAAATTACCTTTGCTTTTGTAATCAATGATTAGACTTCTTTGTATTAATTTCCAGTAAAAAATGATGATTTTAACAACTTGGTCTTTGTGAAAAATAAGGTCTTGAGGTACACGGTACACCTATGCATAAAAAGTTTGCAGCAGTTGTAACAGCAAACTTTCTATGTCAGGCCTTGCCTTTTGAGGAGTGCTATAACGCTCGCGCTGCATTGCGCTCCTAATTTTAAGGGGGTGTTCAGCTACCTTTTTTCCATAGAATCACAGGTGATCTGATTACTAAATGGGCAATACAGTTGGTGGCCGATATCATATACCAGAATGATCCTCAAACCTTGCGGAATGTGAACATGACACCCAGTTAACAAGCAACGTATACTGGAGATTATAATTACAGAAACATCTCGGCACTGCCAGCAGAAGTCAATAAAGAACAAGCTGAGTAGCTAGCAGTTCCTCCGCCAAGTAGACTGTTTGAGAGCGTACATAAGTTAATGTTGACACTCAACTTGCGTACATAAGTTAATGTTGACACTCCGAAGATGGCGGATAGCAACGACGCACTTTTACGACGCAGCTAATTTTAACTCGAATTTTTAACGATCGGACTACCCCATCAAAGTTTTACAAGTTTAAATGTATTTTTAATACGTTTCAACAAAGTGTTTTTAGTCCGAGTTTTTTGTTTTTAAACAACAATAAATCCGTTGGAAGGTATCGCCATAGTACTGTGGACGAGGGGCCAGTTTTCGTCACCGGTCATATCTCGTAACTGACTGCTAAAATGGTTGGTAAGACACCGTATTATGCATTTGAAGCTATCTACAATGCATAAACCTCTGAACAGTCGGTGAATGGGACCATGAACTGAATTTTATGAACTTTTACTGAATATGAGACCTCGCTTTATGATCTGATCTGTGTATGTCGACTTCGCAAATTCATTGAATCGAACTAGGGTGAGAGAAAGTTATCCATCCCAAGATGTCTAGTGCCAGTGGTATATCCGGCAGTAAGAAAATCCACAAATCTAAACAATATTATGCAGTGGCTAAAGGTCGGAAGACTGGAATCTATCAATCCTGGAATAAGTGTGAAGAAAGTATCTCCAGGTTCCCCAGTGCTCTTCATAAAAGCTTTTATGATGTCAATGCAGCAGTAGAATACATGACCGGAAAAGGGCATAAATGTGACTCAATCCAGGTTTTTGGAACTGATGATGCCGGCAAACCACTAAGTGACTTCGGTCACTGTTGTAGTCTGTGTAAACCTTCAGCCACTATACAACACAAAGATTCTACTGAACCAAAAATGGTTGTGGGGGATAGAATAAAGGTGTGTTCCAAATGTGAAGATGTCAATGACAGCGACATGATCCAGTGCAATGACTGTTGTGGTTGGACCCATTACAAATGCTCTGAACTGCCATTGTGCCAACTTGTCACGCTTATAAATTCAAAGCGAAAGTTTACCTGTGAGCCCTGTGTTTCGATACCAGCTAATTTGGAGAATATTCTCTCTGCTCACCTCGATAAAAAGACTGAAACCAACAATGATAATACTGATGATCCAGTCATCATGTCCTGCTTATTCAGTCCTCTGAAATCTCAACATAATGTGGATACTCCATCTAGTTACCCTCACATAGTAGCCAAACTGGAATCTGACAACACAAAGCTGAAACAGGACTTAGCCAAATCACAGTGTGAGGTGGAAAAGCTGCAAGTTACAGTAACAGCACAGAAGGAAACGAAAACGGTAGTCGACAGCATAGAATCATTAGAAGAGAAGATTGTGAAATGTATACAGGACAAGTATAGTGTCAGCTACAGAATGGAACTGGAAAAGGTGCATAAAGAGCTGAATACTATTTCCGGTGCACATGACACCCTTGCAAAAGAATTGGATAATCTAAAATCAGAAAAACATCACCTGGAACTAGAGCTTAAAGAAGTAAAGACTGAGAAAGATGTGACAAAGTCCCTGATCTCAGATATTCAGGACATCAAGAAGAAACTGAACCAACTGACACATAAACAGGAGTCGTCTTTGAGTAAGTCAACCCTTGACATCCAACTGCAGAAACTCGTGGAGAATATACCAACTTGTCAGGTGAATGATACAGTCACCAGAAATTTCCAATGTTTGCAAGCTGACACCCAGAGCTTGCAAACATCTGTGTTCAAACTGCAGGAGAAAGTGTGTACATCAGTGAATGACCATCTACAGGCTCAGGTGCATAATGAAAACCAGTGCATACAGCAACTTCAAGAATCTAAGACGACACTGACTCGCTCCTTAGAAGATGGTTTCAGTCTGATTAGGAAAGATATGCAGACCCTGAACTCTGACTTGATATCAAAAGTCCGGGAATCTATAGAATTGAAAACAAACGCTCTACCAGTTAAATCAGACCGTATTAGGTCATACTCAGATGTCCTTTCCAGTTCACGTGTAGTTGACAAACCTGTGCAAACAAGAAACAGGTTTACTGGCCTAGAAGTTGAAGCGACAGCTGACGAACCGGAAACCCTAGTTGTTAGTGGTACCAGCACAACAGCCAGCCAGTCATCTTTCAAACCATCAACAGATCGACCTACAAGT